>JAANYP010002802.1:0-96656 GCA_020465985.1 Centrapalus pauciflorus | reverse complement strand
CATGTCATTAGAAATAAGGCAAGACTCGTTGCTCAGGGTTATAGACAGGAGGAAGGGATTGACTATGATCAGACATTTGCTCCTGTTGCCAGGCTAGAAGCAATTCGTTGGTATCTAGCCTATGCTGCTCATAAGAGCATTAAGGTATTTCAAATGGATGTGAAGAGTACATTTTTGAATGGGAAGCTGCAAGAAGAAGTTTATGTCAAGCAGCCTCCAGGTTTTGAAAATGAACAATATCCAGGTTTTGTCTATAAGTTGGACAAAGCACTCTATGGTCTCAAACAAGCCCCTAGAGCCTGGTATGACACTCTTACTGAATTCCTTATGAACAATGGGTATTCCAGAGGTAAAGTGGATACCACACTGTTCATAAAGAAGGTGAAATCTGATAATATGCTTGTTCAAAATTATGTGGATGATATAATATATGGTTCTACCAATGAGCAGTTATGCAAGAATTTTTCATTACTCATGAAATCCAAATATGAAATGAGTATGATGGGAGAACTTACTTTCTTTTTAGGATTACAGGTTAAACCAATCTCAACTGGAATTTTTATAAATCAAAGAAAGTATACCTTAGATCTCTTGAAAAAGTTTAAATTTGATCAAAGTTCTCCTATTAAAACCCCAATGGCAACCGATGTAAAATTGGATGCTGATGCCAGTGGCAAAGCTGTTTCAGTAACAGCTTACAGAGGTATGCTTGGGAGCTTGCTATATATAACTGCTAGTAGACCTGATATTATGTTTACCACCTGTTTGTGTGCTAGGTTCCTAGCTGATCCAAAGGAATCTCATCTAGCTGCTGTTAAAAGAATCTTTAGATACCTGAAAGGCACACCAGGTTTGGGTCTTTGGTATCCCAAAGACTCAAGCCTTGAACTAACAGGTTATTCAGATTCTGATTTTACACGCTGCAGGCTAGATAGGAAAAGCACAACAGGTGGATGTCAACTCCTTGGTGGTAAGTTGATAAGTTGGTGTAGCAAGAAGCAGAACTCAGTGTCTACTTCTACTGGTGAAGCTGAGTACATTGCTGCTAGAAGCTGCTGTGGGCAGATTCTGTGGATGCAGCATCAGCTTGAGGACTATGGGCTTGTGTAAAGGAAAACTCCTATTTTGTGTGACAACACAATTGCCATAGCCATTTCCAACAATCCAGTATTTCATTTAAGAACAAAGCATATTGAAGTCAGACATCACTTCATCAGGGATCACATACAGAAAGGTAATGTGGAGGTAAGTTTTATTTATACAAATGAACAGCTTGCAGACATTTTCACCAAACCTCTTGATGAAACCAGGTTTAATTACCTTGTCAGCAAGCTGGGCATGTTAAACAAAAGTGACTAAGTGTCCTCAAAGGTCTAAGACTTTGTATGTCTCACACTGCTCAAGTTTCTCAGAACAGCTTAGACGGAACAGGCTATGCATATTATGTACTTAGCCATTTTTCTGAACTCCTTGAACAGCTTGAACATATAACAGGCTGAAAAATAACAGTTTATTCGTCCAGCCTGCTCTGATGGTCCATTCTCCACCCTGCTCACTCCTTCACACTGTTCTACAAGACATTGTCTTGTACTCTGTTCAGCAGAATGAACACAACCTGATCTTACATTAGAACACAGGTTGAAAGCACAGTGTGAAGAAGTGAACAGCTTGAAGAATAAACAGCTTGTGATGATTCTACTCATCACAGGTTTGACCAACAGCTTAGACCAACAGTTTTTAATTACCTTTCTTCACAATTAAGTTACTTAATTTCTGTTTTTATTTAACTTAATTACTGCGGATAATGTGGGTTACGTGTGTTAGTGATTAAAAAGGGCTCAAGTGGTCTGACAAACGGTCTGACATGGACAACCGTTCCGTTTTCGGTTCACGACCTTTTCAAATCAACCGCCTAAATATTTCTCTCTCATACCCACTCACATTCAAATCCTATAAATACCTCATACTGTTTCATCTTCGTCTTCCTCACTACTACCATAAACCTCCTAAGAACCCTAAAAGTTGACTAAGTGTCTTGTGTTTCTGCTACTCTCACTACTTCCAAAATGTCTCACAGAAACAATCCCTTTCTACCAGTATTTGTTGGTGATGATGTACAGAATTACTCATCAGTCACCACAATGCTAACCATTAAACCCACTAACTACATTACCAACCTCACAATCCCGAAAAACTATGTGGGGAAAGGTTATGACCAAATGGTGGAGTTTTTGACAGTTCATCCGTTGAACTACGCCATGACTGCTACTCCTGGTGTCCTGTACCAGGAGATGGTATACGAGTTTTGGTATACGAGTTTTGGTACACTTGTGCCTACAACCGCAACACCAAAGTCATAAAGGGGACTACTCTCATTGGGACTCAGACCATTGAGATCACTATTGATATTCTCAGGGAGGTTCTTCATCTGCCAATTGCTGATTCATATGACATGCCTCAACTTGAAAATGAACAAATGGGAAATTTGCTACGCTTTTGTGGTGTAGCAGAACCCAAAATCGGAGGTACGTTGTTCAGGAAGGATCTGTCTCCTACCTACAGTTTTCTATTTGCCTCAGTGGTGATGAGCTTCAGCAGCAAAGTTGGTTCATTTGACCAAATGAGCCGTGATGAAATCCCAATAGTCCTACAGCTGGTGGATGGGACTACAATGGACATGGCTAAGTGGATTTTCCTGAACTTGAGGAACCTGGTGCAGCAGGAGACACGACCAGCTGCTGTTCGATACCACAGGTTTCTGAGCCTCATCTTCAGGCACGTTTGTGGTGAGCACTTGTACAATTCTCAGCCTTTACTTCATACTGCTGCCATCCCTGTAATAGGGAATAGAGTTTTCTATACTGCTGTTCTTCCAAATGAGCCTCCTCTGTCAACACCAATGAGGAGGTTGTTAGGATTGGTGGAAGGACCCTCTGATGTGAGGGTGGATCCAGAAGCTGCTCCCAGGAGAAAATCCAAAGCCAGGGCCAAGCTAGTTAAAAGGACCCTGGCAACCACTAAAGTTGGGCCTGTTTCCAAGAAGGTCAAAACAGCTCAGTTTGAGTCTGCACCCTTAGCCTCTGTGGCTGAGGGGGAGCAGGCTCCTCACCCTGGTTCAATCATTGAACCTGAAGCCTCTGTGGCTGGTGCCTCTGTGGCACCTGAGACTATGGAACAGGTCAACCCACCTGTTTCTGACCCAGTCTCTAAACCTGTCCAGTCTGAACCTCTCATCTCCTCTCCAACATCCCCCACCTCATCTCACATTCTATACCAACACAAAAAGAAACCAACAGCCCAAACTAGCACCTCTGTTCCCTCTCAACAGGGTTCAGTTGAAAAAGAAGCAACCCCTGCTGTCTCTCCTATTTTGGGAATAGGATCAGCACAATTGGAGCCTGCTTCACTCCAACCTGAGTCCACCCAGAGTCAGCCTAGACCCTCTGTTTCCTCCCAACAGGAGCCAGTTGTACAAACGTAGATAGCCACCTCAACTATTCCAGCCTCCGAACAGGCTGAGAATATTGAAAGACAGGAGTCCTCTCCACTCCATACTGAGTCCACAATGTCCCCACCTCAAACTTCCTTACACCCTGAGTCTGGACGAGGTGCCCACACTGCTGGTATAGACTAACCAGCAGATCAGCCTCAATCTTCTGTTCCCTATGATACAGCTGTTCAACACCAAACAGCTGCTGAGGGACCAACAACACAAGCTGATGAACCTCAGGGAACATACCATCCCTTAGGTGAGGCTGACCCTTCTATGCAAATTCCATCAGCAGAATTTACTACTGCTGATATTGAAATGCATATCCCATCTCCCCATGATGAGGTGCTTTTACACCAAGGCACTACAGAGGGAACACCCACTGGCCTTCATGAAGGTGTTGCAACACAAGCAACATCTGAAAGGCCCTCAATATCAACCCCTTCTCCTGATGATGTAGCTACAGCCACTGCTGAGGGACCCTTTGACCCCTCCAAGCTGGGCCACATTACTTTTGCCCAGGCTATGGAGCTTCTCTCAAATGTCCCTCTTCCCTCTCCATCACATCCTCATACACCAGCCTCATCATCTTTTTCTCCATCAACCCAATCTAAACAGTCCACCCATGCACCTCTATCTCCTAAAGACTTGCCTTTGAAGGATCAGTTTTCCCTGTTGACCAACAAAGTTGGTTCTTTAGAAACCTCTATGTCCTCTCTACCCTCTCTTATTTCAGACTCTATGTCTGAACATCTTAAGGGATTCTTTGATCTGTTCAAGGATTCCTTCCCTGCCACTCCTCAACCTGATAATTCTCCACAGCTGCTTGCACTCACTGCACAGCTGCAAAATGTATCCAAATCCCTCTCCTCAATTCTTTCACTACAACAGGACTCTGTGTCCTCAATGACAACTATTTCTCAACATCTGTCATCTCTCCTAACTTCTTGCAATTCTACACTTCCTGCCACTTTGGCCAGCTTGAACACACTCATTGGCTCCCTATCCAATTCTGTGTCATCAAATCTTGCTGATGTGCAAGATTCTCTAGAACTACATCTTGCACAGCTTCAAAGTTTGCTGTTCACAGCTTCTGATAGGGACAACATTGTTAAGCTGACCTCCCTTGCTGATATCCAATCCTCTTCTCTTCAAACTTGTCTTTCCCAGCTTGTAGAGGTGAAGGAAAACCTGGCTTTCTTAGTGACTAGCCTTGTTGGCCCCAAGCCTGCTGCCAAAACTGCTGGTAAGCCTGCTGACTTTGTGTCTTCAGGTAGACCAGCTGTTGAAGGTGCTGGTACATCTCCTTCAAAGGGGGAGAAGTCATCTGCCTCGAAGACTAAGTCTAAGGGGGAGAAAACTTCTCCTCCTAAGGAGAAATCAGTGCCTGCAATACTCACTGGTCAACCAGCAGGAGCATCTGCAACAGGTACAATGGAGGGTGCCTGTCACGCTGCTCAGCCTACTCAGGCTGAATCTCCAATCCCTGCTCAGTCTAAGGGGGAGGAATTTATTCCTGAGGGCAGGCCAAGCAGCAGAAAGAGGCATCTGATTCTAGAAGAAGAAGAGGAGGAGGAGGAAAGTCCTGAAGCTGCTGTCACTACAGCAGCTAAAGAAAATGAAAAACCAGTGGTTGATCCCCAACAGCAGAAAGCAGCAGAGATTAAATTTCACAAGGAAAGTTAAAATGTCCTCTCTGGTTGTGCAAAAGAAAATAATGGAAGCTGCTAAGGGATCAGCAGGAGAGAAGGAAGAAGAAAAAGAAAAGGGTGCTCTGGTCTCAGTGACCAAAACTTCAGTGCCTTCTGCAAGAGCTCAGTTCCACTTTGACAACCTGGCAAGAATAAAATTTCAGGATGTTGCTGATAGAAGGCTTGCCAAGGAAGCAATTGTCAAAGTTGTTCCCATATCAAGAAAAGGCAGTCAGTGGAAGTTGAAAATAACCAGAATGGGTGCAACAGGCCCAGAACTAGAAACATATGACTACACTGATGTTGCACAGATGGGGTACAGAGAATGGATTGAGCTGGCAGTTGCTCTGAGCGAGTCTAAGTCAGAAACTGCTAAGACTGTCAGAGCATATGTCAAGAAGCTGATGGAGAGAGTGAAGAATCTTGGCCTGATCTCCAAAGAAGTTAGTGAAGGTGTCTATGTGACACTACCAAAAATAAAGGCCAGGAGGACAAGGAAGGACACTAAGATGGAACAACTCCTCATCTTGATAGAACAAGGTGACTATGCTATTGAGATGAATGGAGTTGATCACAGCCTGCCTAGTGGAACAGAGTTTGAAGATGGCAAGATCATTGAAGAGCCTGAGCTGGGGGCATTTTTTGTAGATCCCTTAACTCAGAAGAAATGCTTTCAGAGTGCATCAGATCTATAGAAGGTGGATCTGAGACAGCTTGTAGCCTTCAGACTTGCAGTTTCATTCAGGCAGTCAAGCAAGCGAAGAGCAGCCATCTGGGATCAGCTCAGAGGCTGTTATGAGAGAGGTGAACTTGAAGATCCCAAGTTTATGATCATTAGAAGTGAAATTGAAGAACTTGAGGATACAAGGGAGCAACTTGAGAAGATGTTTGAAGGTCCCCCTCCATTGTAGTGAAGTTCATCCACCATCTGGGTAGGTGAAGAATGGAAGTTGTCCATCAGTTGGACAGGCTTACCATTATCTGCTCCCAACAAAAACAGTCCAAAATCTGATGTACATCGGTTGTACTTTAATTAAATAAGTTATAATTTTTCTTTTATCAGTTGTAATATACATCAGTACATCAGTTGTACTTTTATAAAAACATGTGTTGTTTTTATGTAATCAAGAATCAGTGTATATATAAACTGATCTTTTACTTTACTTTGATGTTGTAACTTTATTCCAGCAAATGTACTATAAAAATATATATTGATTTTTTGATAAGGCCAGCTTAGACTGGTTATTGCAAATAGGGGGAGATTGTTAGGCACAAAAAGGCCTCAGTCAAACCTGTTCTGCATCTGAGGGGGAGATTCTAAATCAAACCTGTTGATGCATTTGAAAGTTGAATTTAAGGACTGTTATATGCCTTATTGAAACCTGAAAATGATTTGCAATATCAGTCCAAACTTGTTCTATATGTTGCATGTGTTGCAACAAAGACAGTTTGTCCAAGCTGTTCAGTCTGCTGAACAGGCTGGACATAAACTGTCTACGCTGCTCTACACTGGTGAGCAGCTTGGGCTGTTAACAAGTGTTTTGTTCTTTGTGAACAGAACCTGTTCTTTGTGAACATGCTAAACACTTTATGGAATATGTTTCCAAGTCCTCATGTATTGTTTTTTTACTACAAGATCAGTTTACAAAGTCGAAGACAAAGTGGAAAACAGAACTGCTCAACCTGCCCACGCTGTTCTATCACATGAAGACAAAAGGATATTTGAAAAAGGGTGACAGACCTTTTCTTATATCAAAATAGGCCTTAACAAAGGAAGAAAGACACAAAGTTGACATTCCTTATTTGGTTAAAGCTAATGCAACAGTAGACACAAAGAAAAGACAAAAGTTCTGCACACATGAAGACAAGTCTGCTTTTCAGAATGTGCAGAAAAGTTTATGTTGTCTTTTCAACAAGACTTTCCCTTTTTCCTTTCATCCAATGAAGAAGCTTCTCTTAGATCCTCTGATTGAGTATAAAAGGAAACTTCCAAGAATTGAAAGGATAAGCCAAAAAGCTAACTGCTGAAACTAAGAGTGAACGTGCATTCAAGTGTGTCTTTCATGCATGCAAGTCTGCTTGAATAAAACAGTGCTTGGTGTCTAAGCTGTTCTTCTTCAAGCTATTCCTCTGAGTCTTGTAAACACAGTGAGTGATTCTTAGTGAGTGTATTCATTGTAACTGGTTTAAGTCTGTCTTAGACTAGTTAAATATACTGTTGTATCTGTCATCTCAGCTTGAACCTTTCCGCATTCAAGCTAGTTTGTAATTAAAATTTGTTGATAATACATACAAACATTGAGAAAATTGTGTGTAGTTTTTAAACTGCTGTATTCACCCCCCCTCTACAGCTTAAGGCTATATACTTGGGATATCTTTTGGGACCTACAACGGCTTACAGAATGAGTCCAAAGGAACATGAAGAGTTAAAACGTCAAGTTGAGGAATTATTGGCCAAAGGCTACCTAAGGGAAAGCAAGAGTCCTTGTGCTGTTCCTGCACTTCTTGTTCCAAAAAAAAGACGGTACATGGAGGATGTGTGTTGATAGTAGGGATGTGAACAAGATTACTATTAGCTATCGCTACCCAATTCCTCGTTTAGATGATCTTCTTGACCAATTATATGGAGCTATTATTTTCTCACGAATTGATCTTCGTAGTGGTTATCATCAAATTCGTAAGAGGCTTGGTGATGAATGGAAGATGGCATTCAAAACACGAGATGGTCTTTTTGAGTGGCTTGTCATGCCTTTTGGCCTTTCTAATGCGCCAAGCACATTCATGCGTCTCATGAATGATGTTTTCAAGGAATACATTGGAAAATTCATTGTCGTTTACTTTGATGATATTCTTGTTTATAGCAGGAATAAAGAGCAACATCGCAATCATCTTCATGAAGTTTTCATTACTTTGAGGAAGAAAAAGCTTTATGCAAATTTGAAGAAATGTGAATTTTTTCGGATAGCCTTACATTCTTAGGCTATGTAGTGTCAAGCGACGGAGTAAAGATGGACACGGGTAAAGTGGAGGCAATTCTTAGTTGGTCCCAACCACAAACAATCCATGATATTCGAAGTTTTCATGGACTTGCATCATTCTATAGGCGTTTTATCAAGGGCTTTAGCACCATTATAGCTCCTATCACTGAATGTCTGAAGGGAGGAACTTTCAAGTGGAGTAGAGAAGCACAGAATAGTTTTGAACTCATAAAGAAAAAGGTAACTGAGGCTCCTGTTCTGTCACTTCCAAACTTTGAGAAGCTTTTTGAGGTTGAATGTGATGCTTCTAATGTTGGTATTGGTGCTGTCCTAAGCCAAGAAAACAAACCTGTTGCATTTTTCAGTGAAAAGTTAAGTGACTCTCGAAGAAATTATTCGACATATGATAAGGAGTTTTATGCCATTGTTCGTGCATTAGATCACTGGAGTCAATACCTCCTTTCAAAGCCATTTATTCTGTACTCGGATCATGAAGCTTTAAAGTTTATTAACGGTCAACACAAGTTAAACCGCCGACATGCTTTGTAGGTAGAATTCTTACAAGCTTATAGTTTTGTTATCAAACACAAGTCTGGTTCCCAGAATCAAGTTGCTAATGCATTGAGCCGAAGGTACACGTTATTGACAACAATGCAAGTCAAGGTTATTGGGTTTGAGGTTATAAAAGATTTGTACAAGGATGATTCATTTTTTGGCAACATTTGAGCACAATGTTTGAAGGGGTCATACAAGCAATTCTTACTCGAAGATGGATTTCTTTTTAAGAAGAATTGTTTATGCATTCCTCAGCGTTCTTTAAGGGATGAAATCTTAATGGAAGCTCATAGTAGTATTCTTGGAGGGAATTTTGGTAAAAATAAAACACTTGCTCCCATACAAGAAAATTTCTGTTGGCCAAAGATGGAGAGGGATGCGATGAGATATGTTGAAAGATGCAACAGATGTCACATGGCAAAAAGTCATGTTAGAAACACTGGTTTATATACTCCACTTCCAGTTGCAGAAGCTCCTTGGCAGGAAGTTAGCATGGATTTCGTTGTGGGATTGCCAAAAACTCAAAGGAACAAAGACTCTGTTATGGTTGTGGTAGACAGGTTCTCAAAAATGGCACATTTTATCTCATGTGGAAAAACCATAGATGCTTCTAATGTGGCTGACCTATATTTTCGTGAAGTAGTGCGACTACATGGAATTCCTTTGACCATTACGTCAGATCGAGATCCTAAGTTTATGAGTCATTTCTGGAGAACACTTTGGAGAAAACTTGGAACACGGCTTAAATTCAGTACTACTGCCTATCCCCAAACTGATGGCCAAACTGAAGTTGTTAATAGAAGTTTGGGAAGTATGCTGAGACGTTTTGTGGGGAAAAACATTCGACAGTGGGACTTACTGCTGCCACAAATTGAGTTTGCTTACAATCACTTGAAAAATCAATCTGTTGGTTGTAGTCCATTTGAAGTTGTTTATGGAAAAAATCTTGTTACCCCAGTTGAGTTGGTTCCACTACCTGTTGCTAGTTCTTTTAGCAGTGATGCAAGCGAAAGAGCCACTGAAATCAAGAAGCTACATGCCCAAGTACGTGATCATATTATCAAACAAAATGAAAGGTACCGCAAACAAGCAAACAAGCGTCGAAAGCATGCTGAATTTAAAGAAGGAGACTTGGTTTGGGTGCATTTGCGAAAGGAGAGGTTTCCTCAAGGCCCTTATTCTAAGTTAAAACCAAGGGGTGCTGGTCAATTTAAAGTATTGAAGAGAATTGGAGAAAATGCATACAAAATTGATCTGCCAGCAGAATATGAAGTCTCTAATACTTTCAATGTATGTGGCCTGTCACCTTTTTATGGAAACAATGATCATGTAAACTCGTTGACGAGTTTTTTTCAACTAGGGGAGTTTGATGCAGTGGCTAAAAGTTCACTGCACCTGATGGGGGCTGGACAAGAAGATGACTTTTCTGATTATGGTCAACTTGAAATAAATTTGTGGAATGATTGCCGCATCCAAAAATTATGTGTTATATATATGTGTGGAAAGCTCTCGAAGTGTAGTTTCCAGAGAGTTAAACGGATCACAATTTGAAGAGTTCTAGAGAAAGTTATTGCACTTTTACTGCAGGGTACTCAAGGGGACTTATTGATTGTCCATTTCCTGACCTGATAAGCCTTTACATGTTTTGAATTCTGGTTTCATTAAATAATTACCTTTTACTTCAAGTTTTCTCTTAGTTCTTTTCATTTTCCTAAGCTTGGAGGGTTGTTCCAAGTATCTATAAATAATCCATATCACTATTGTAATGGGGACAGAAAAAGGGAAACAGTTAATCAAAGCTCAGCTTTAACCTCCTTTTATGTGTTCTGTATCTCTTGGGTTTACATCCCGAGAGTGGTGAATCTTGTTGGTACACCCTGTGTGACGATAGCAGTCTAATCGATCTGCATTATGGTTTAGGTAATATTCTGAGTATTAACCAAGTATTTTGATATATATGTTTAATATGTGTTTGTCTGTTATTGATTGTGTGTTTGAACTTGATGTAACATATTACAAGAAGTTCAAACATAAAGGTCAAAGATTAACTCAAGCATAAGTTAAAACATAAGTTTCAAACACTTAGTTATATATGTCAAAGGCTAGATTCGAATTGCATAAAAGGATACATTCGAATCTGTGATAGATTCGAATGAGTCCTTAGATTCGAATAGGCTAGATTCGAATCTGTCAGATGGACAGATTCGAATGGGCCTAGGCCAGATTCGAGGTTGGCCCACAACAGACTCGAATCAGGGTCTATAATTAGGGATAGACTCGAATGATTAAGAGACTTTTTCCAGAATTCGTGAGGAATTGAGCAAGAGGCGATCTCGAGTTTATCAGCTAGGTGAGTCCCGTTTAGGAGAGAATTAGTACGTAGGATCGTTCGTGTGTCGTTCGTTCAGCGTCTAATAGTCTCCGTGTTTCCGTTGGTTGAGAGTTGTCCGTCTGACCGTCAACGAGGATTCCGCACTCGTTAACGGATCCGCGTCTAGATAGATCTTGCAGTCGTAGACCTTACAAGTGGTATCAGAGCCTACGGAGTGTTCTTGTTGTTCTTCGTGTTCATCAGATACATTCTAGGTTTCTTGACGCTAGTTGGACGGTTTTTCTCTCAAAAACGTGTTTTTGAGCTTAGCAAATTCATATTCGGGAAACACTTTATTGTTTTTCACGTTTTTGGTCGAAATCATTATTTTTCATTTGAAAATTAGTGATTTAATCTATAAAACGTCAAAAAATCAAAGTGTTAGCCGTTTTTCGAGTTTGCGGCGCTCGAATCTATAGGGGTAATTAGGGTTTTACTTTATTTTCGAGTCTAACCAAAATACGCTCCTTTCGAGTCAATTTCAGAGTGTTTCGATTCTACTTTGTTTCGAATCTGTTGCTTCATTCGAATAGGATCTCGAGTCTAGTTTAGTGTCGAGTTTATTTCGAATCTAGTATTATTTCGAATCTAGTGTTTCGAATCTGCTGTCATTCGACTCTACCGTGCCTTCGATTCTAAGGGTCTTCGAATCTATAGAGTCCTTCGAATCTGATATAACTTCGAATCTAAGGAGTTCCTCGAATCTGACATTATTTCGAATCTAATTGACTTTTAAGACTTAATCGAATTTAATCTCAAAAGATTTAATATTAATTAGTTTCGAATCTATCTAGATTCGAATAAGTTAATCTAAATCAGTTTCAAATTAAATTAATTAAGTTCAAATTCAAATTCTTTCAGAAAACATGTCAAACCTTCAGAAATTCCTTGAGATGGATCACGAAGTTGGGAAGGCAAATGCACCGCCAAAGCTGATGAAAGTTGAGGATTATTACTGGTGGAAGGACAGATTTACGGATTTTGTACGATTCAACGATATGCGCATGTGGGTGTGCATAGATGAAGGGTACATTCCACCAGTATCTGAGGTAGAAGGCCGTCAAAAGGTTCTGTCATACCAGATGATGAAAGAGGATGACAAGAAACTATTTGAAGCTGAAAACAAGGCTTTCTCCATTATCCGTATGGCGTTACCTCAAGATATCTTGCACACATTTCGGACTCAAAGGACGTCGAAAGAACTTTGGGAATCTCTCCAGAAAAGGTGTGAGGGTAATCCACGGGTACGTAGAAAGCGTACAGAGCTGTTGACCCAACAGTTTGCGATTTTCAAGGCTCTTAAGGATGAACAGTTAGATGATATTATCACAAGGTTCTATCATCTGATAACAGAGCTTGAAAGTCATGGCATTGAGTACTCGGACAGTGACAAGAACAACAAGCTTCTTGATGCCCTACCAGCCAAATGGGCTATGTACGTGGCAATGATTAAGCTTAATGAAGACAAATACTATGCTCAATCGCTGGATGACATCGTGGGAACGTTGAGGGCATATCACTTCGAGATGATAAAGGCTGAGACTGATTACGAGCAAGTCCAAAATCCGGCGATGTATTTTGGAAAGACATCTAAATCATCAGTGACAGCTGATCAGAAGAGTGCTACAGCGTTTTTCACCGGAGAAACGTCATCGCCACCAGAGTCCGAAGACTCACTGAATCGCGCGTTCTTAGGGTTAGGAAGATCGGAAGAACCGCAACCTCAAGTCCAACAGGCATCGACCAGTCAGAGCTATTCGAAGATGCCCATGAGCGCAAAGTCCGCAGAAGAACATTTAAATCTGCTTGCTTCCTTTGTGGCAGCTTATGGAAATTGTGTTCAAGGGAAGATCAATGATCCGGCTCTTTGGGATGAAGATTACGATCAGGTCGACCCTGATGACTTAGAGGAAATGGATCTTAAGTGGCAACTGGCCATGGTGACCCAGAGGGTTAAAAGATTCATTAAGAGAACTGGGAGGAATCTGCAAATGAACAACAAAGGGATAGGATTTGATAAGTCTAAGGTCAAATGCTACAACTGTCAGGGATTGGGACACTTCGCCAGGGAGTGTCAAAGACCGAAGGTAGAATCATACCAAGGACAGAATCAGCATCAAGGACAGTACCAAAATCAGTCCCAACAGAGATACCTTCCGAGTTCTTCATCTGGTCAAGCCAATCTAGCGGGTCTAATATCCAATGTCACTTCTGACAGACAGCTAGATGGTACCTATGACTGGAGTTCACATCCTGAGTCCAATGCTAGAGCTTTCATGGCTGAAGTTACGGAGAATGGTTGTGAAGAAGATGAGCAGACCACACGGGACAGCAGTCCGATGTGGGTAGAGAAAGCGAATGATCAGACCGTGCTGGAGTTTGCTGCTCAGATGGCCAACGTGGAATCTGATAACTCTAAGGTTAGTCTTTCTTATTCTCTATTTCGTGAATTATGTGCTTTATGTGTTAGTTCTAACGATAGGTTAAATCTAGTCTTAGACTCACATAAGACCATAGCTGCTCAAATTGAAAATTTAAAAATTGAAAATGCTAGCCTAAATGATATAAAGCAAGATTTAAAAGAAAAACTTAAGGCTGATGCTCAAGATGTAATAGTTCTAAAAGACAAACTGAGTGAGCAGTGTGTTAGGATAGAGCTTATGTATGAGCACGTAGAGGCCTTGACCAAAAGTCTGAAGGATAAGGACATAGAGCTAGCCGAGACCAAGGTTAAGGTAGCAGAGGCAAATAGCAAGCTGGAAAAGTTTAGGAATTCGAGCCTAAACCTAGGGAAAGTCTTAGATGCCCAAAGACAGTCTAAGAAGCCTGTAGGTCTAGGTTTTCACGAGATTCCTCCACCGTTCAATGCAAACTATGTGCCTCAGCCTCAGGAGAAAACTGACAACTCAGTAGACTTAGAGGACCTACCTGAACCGACACCTGAGCCTACAGTTGAAAATACACCTAAGGTGACTGACTCTACTGTCAAGGTCAAGAAAGTGAAATTTGTGTCTTCCTCCAGTGAAACACCTGCAGGAAAACAGAAAATTTCATGGGCTGACCAGGTCGAAGAGACAGACACTGTAGATGTACCAAAGGAAGTAGACACTAGTGAGACACCTAGATCTAAGGGACCAACCAAAAAGTCCATGGATAAGATGTCTTGCTTTAGATGTCACGAGAAAGGGCATGTTGCTTCTCACTGTCCAAATAGGAAAGCAGATGTTACCTCTAAGACAGTGAACCCAACACCTGTTAAGCCCTCACCAACTGTGGCAAGCAGCAGTAGTTCTCAACCTACCGAGAAAACTGTGCAGGCCGCACCAAAACTTGTTGTGAAACAAACACCGGTTAAGGTTGGACCAAAAGAAGTGGTTAGGACAAATTCACCGAATCGTGTCATTAATCAATCTAGGTCAGCACCTCAACAAGTCTATAGGAGCACAACACCTAGCAGGTCACACACTCCAGTTAGGTCACATACTCCCGTTAGACATTATGTTCCGGTAAAAGCTCAGGGATCACAGTCTGAAATGCATTATAATAAGACTTATTCTAGAGCACCACAACAAATGCCTACTCAAAGGCAAAGAGTGAATCTAAATCACTCGGCACCACAACAGAATTCAGTTCAAAGGCCCAAGTCACCTGAAAGGCGAGATGGGTACTTGAAAGAATTCACGTATGTGGACGAGAATGGTATTACCAAGTCAGTCATGGCTTGGGTTCCCCGTGATAACTAACCTATTTTCTTTCATGTGCAGGAGATAACTACCGGTCCAAACAACAAGTGGTTCGTCGACAGTGGTTGCTCCAGGCATATGACGGGGGAAAGAAGTCTTCTCACAGACTTCAAGGGGGGTAATAGGGGATTTGTATCATTCGCGGGCAACAAAGGAGGAAATATCACTGGAACTGGAGAAGTCACTAATGGGACGATTACATTGGATCAAGTTTATCACGTTGATAAACTGGTTCATAATCTCATTAGTGTATCTCAAATCTGTGATAAGAAGAACTCAGTGTTATTTACTGACACTGAGGCGTTAGTGCTAAAGCCGGGATTCAAGATACCTGAAGATTGGATATTGATGCGGGCTCCAAGGAAGAATGACTTGTACATGCTCGATATGAACAAGCCAGATAATTCGATGGGTCCGATCTGCTTACTATCAAAAGCTTCAGAGACGGAATCGGTTTTGTGGCACAGACGCATGGCTCACTTGCACCTGAGGAAAATGAACTACATAACGAAGAATGGTTTGGTGCAAGGTGTGCCTCTGAAGAGCTTTCAGTTTGAAGACAAGTGTCTACCGTGCATGAAGGGCAAGCAACATAAAAAGACACACAAGTCCAAGAAGCTGAACTCCATAACCTCGACATTCGATTTGTTGCATATGGACCTTTTCGGCCCTATCAACAAAAGGAGTATAGGAGGTAGTTGGTTTTGCTTAGTTATCACTGACGATTACTCACGGTTTTCATGGGTTTTCTTTTTAGGTACGAAGGACGAGACGGCTACAAAGCTCATCGGGTTCTTAGACCAAGTGGAAAACTCCTACGGAACAAGGGTTAAACATATTCGTAGTGATAATGGGACTGAATTTAAAAACTCTGTATTTGGTGTATATTGCCTATCAAAGGGCATCGTGCATCAATTCAGTGCACCATATGAACCTCAACAGAATGGGGTGGCCGAACGTAAAAACAGAACATTGATTGAGGCTGCAAGGACTATGCTTTCGGATTCAAAGCTTCCTACCCTGTTTTGGGGGGAGGCAGTGAATACCGCGTGCCATATTTTAAATAGAGTCCTTACAGTCAAATCATTGAACAAAACATGTTATGAAATTTTGAATAAACGGCCACCTAACTTAACTGGATTCGAACCGTTTGGAGTACCATGTACACTTTTAAGAACAAAACATCAACCGACGTTTGGTGAAAAGGCTGACGAAGGATACTTCCTAGGTTATGTGCCAAACTCACCAAACAAACGGGTGTTTAACAAAACGAGTGGTACTGTGGAGATTGTGTATAATATTGAAGTCTCAAGTTATACACATGAACCCCAAACAGGTCCGGAATGGATATTTGACTATGATAAGTTATTTGAGTCATTTAACATTCCTTTGGATGATACTGCAGGTACAATCGAAAAAGACATGGCGACGTTGCACCTAAATGACGATGGCCATATTTTTCCGAGGACCACGTTCGAATCTACGTCCGAGCCTACTGCGACTGTAGATGGATCTCCAGAAGTTGCTGATCAAGAAGCACCTACCACTGAGAATCAGACTCAAGCATCGAGTTCCAACTCTGAGGAAAATGTCCGTGAGGAGGAAAATGTGGAAGCTGAGCCTGTTCCCCCTTTAGGTGAAATAGGATCCAACTTAGGAGATAATCTAAGGGTGGACGAAATAGAGACCTCTAGGATTAACAAGAACCATCCAATAGATAATATCATAGGAAATCCTAACGAGGGTGTGAGGACTCGGAGTAGTGTAAATAACAACACCGTGTTGTTGTCAATGATAAACGACTCCGAGGCATATCATACATGTCTATATTCGTGTTTCATATCGCAAGTAGAGCCCAAAAATGTGCAAATGGCACTTAAGGACAACTCCTGGGTTGAAGCGATGCAGGAAGAACTTTCACAATTTAGGAAACTAGAAGTGTGGGAGTTAGTTCCGTTACCTCGAGGGGAGATTGCAATAGGAACCAAATGGGTTTTTAAGTGCAAAAGAGACGATCGGGGTATAGTCACGCGCAACAAGGCGAGATTAGTTGTAAAGGGTTTCAACCAAGAGGAGGGAATCGATTACAACGAAGTGTTTGCACCTGTAGCAAGGTTAGAAGCAATTAGGTTGTTTTTAGCTTTTGCCTCCTTCAAGGGCTTTAAGGTATATCAGTTAGATGTTAAGAGTGCTTTCCTATATGGGAAAGTGAAGGAGTTGGTGTACGTAGAACAACCGCCCGGATTTACTGATCCAAAATATCCTGATAGAGTATATCGCTTAGATAAGGCTCTTTATGGATTACATCAGGCACCTAGGGCGTGGTATGAGACTCTATCCAACCATCTGTTAGAAAATGGCTTTGAGAGGGGTAGGATAGATAGTACTCTATTGAAGAAGAGCTAATGGAGTTTGATTTTGAAGATGATATTGAAGAATTAGAAGAAGGTGAATTCATTCCAGATGATGTCGCTGACTGGAAATCAGATGATGAAGTGCTAGATGATGAAGACGATCACGTTAATGAAGTAATAATCAATTCACAACCAGTCACTGAACTGTATGAGAGCCAAGATCATAATGTGATTGATATTGATTACATCAAGGTAGCCTCAGCTGAAGATAAAGACCTTGAAGAGGCTGAGAAAGAGCCATCTAGAGCGGATCTGATAAATCTTTGGTTCAAGAAGGAAGAAAAGAAAAATCAGCTGAAGATGAAGAAGAAGATGAGAAATCCAAGTGCTGGAAATTTTGCTGGAGGGATTATTAGCTGGTTCTTTGACAGAGAGCTGCAGCTGTTTATTTTGAAAAGAAGAGATGGCCTTCAATACTTGAGGCGGACATTGAAAGCGTTTAATTCGTTGCCCAAGATTGAAGTTAAAGAGTTAGCCTGGAAGGAGCTGATCAATATTGGAGATGATCCCTACGCGAACGTAATTGAAAGAATTATAAGGAAAGAAGGGCGATCAGGGAAATTTGAGCGACTCAAGCCAAGGACTGGAAAGAGGGTCGAGGATGGGTCGAGAATAGATCCTCATACAGGTAGGCCATGGGCCAGGATGGAATACAAACCTGTGAGGTGTCTAAAGAAAGTCCCAATGAAGCCAATGCCACAGAACGTTTTGAGCAACATGAAGTGGTGGTACCTAGAGATTGACACTGCTGAAGCTATCATGGAAGATCAAGACGAGCAGGTAATTTTGAAGGTATATGATCCATTGCACTTGATAAACCTATCAAAGGACGACCTGAAGAAGCTTCATGATCAGCCTATCTACTTTACTGAACCATGGAGATCTGAAGCCAGGAAGTTCCAAAAGGTAGTCAAAGTTTGTATAGATGCTGGATTATATGCGGGTAGTAATATATATAGCTCTAGTACTTAAATTTGATGTAATGTAAATAATTAGAAGCTATCGTCAAGGGGGAGTCTATTGGTACACCCTGTGTGACGATAGCAGTCTAATCGATCTGCATTATGGTTTAGGTAATATTCTGAGTATTAACCAAGTATTTTGATATATATGTTTAATATGTGTTTGTCTGTTATTGATTGTGTGTTTGAACTTGATGTAACATATTACAAGAAGTTCAAACATAAAGGTCAAAGATTAACTCAAGCATAAGTTAAAACATAAGTTTCAAACACTTAGTTATATATGTCAAAGGCTAGATTCGAATTGCATAAAAGGATACATTCGAATCTGTGATAGATTCGAATGAGTCCTTAGATTCGAATAGGCTAGATTCGAATCTGTCAAGATGGACAGATTCGAATGGGCCTTAGGCCAGATTCGAGGTTGGCCCACAACAGACTCGAATCAGGGCCTATAATTAGGGATAGACTCGAATGATTAAGAGACTTTTTGCAGAATTCGTGAGGAATTGAGCAAGAGGCGATCTCGAGTTTATCAGCTTGGTGAGTCCCGTTTCGGAGAGAATTAGTACGTAGGATCGTTCGTGTGTCGTTCGTTCAGCGTCTAATAGTCTCCGTGTTTCCGTTGGTTGAGAGTTGTCCGTCTGACCGTCAACGAGGATTCCGCACTCGTTAACGGATCCGCGTCTAGATAGATCTTGCAGTGGTAGACCTTACAACGATGCTTATCAAATTCAAAACATATTATTTCCATTTGATAGATATCATGTTTAGGAGTTGAAAAATAATGCTCTATTATATTGTTATAAAATGAAAGCATATTTTATCAATTTGATACATATTTTGTTTATGAATTTTTTTATAGTTTTATAGAAAATAATTCATCTTAAGTTTTTTTTAATTCCAAATTATAAAAAATATGTCAACATAAGCAAAGTAACCGGTTAGTATCGATTTTTAGATAACTCAACTACTTAATTGAAACACATTTAAAAGTTTGACTACTAAATGTGCACAAAAGAAAAGTACACAACATAAATGTGTACAAACTTAAAAGTACATAGCTATTTGATGTCATTTTTCTTGAAAAACCCGTCCACGTAACCATGATGACCGGTGATGCCGGTTTCCAAGTCACCCAACTATCTAATTAAAACATTTTTTAAAATTTGACTAGCAAACATACACAAAAAAAAAATACATTTATGCGGTACAAATTCAAAAGTACACAATTTCACGTCATTTTCACAATTTGAAACCCAACAACTTCCAATCTTCCTCAACACGCTCCAAAATTCTTCTTCGACCTTTCAATTCAATCATTCTCTTCCCGCCAAAAATCCCGTCGTGTCAAAATCGTCCCCAAATTTGATCTTGCAACCAAACTGTGTTCTGACCACAAACAGCTCACATGGCGTTCTGGGGTACGTATGATTGTATGAAGTCTCATAATTTGTCAGTTTTATTGTTTGTTTTCATCTCTAATCTTCATATCAATCACCACAACCACTAATGGTTTGTTTGTATCCCTTTTTGATGAAAATTGGAAAGGGGTTTATGTAAAACCGAATGAACCCTACATTCTACACCATGATAATGATGATGGTGTTATTCCAAAGAGACTTCGCATTACTCAGGTATAAATTGAATCCCATTTCTTGTGTGTGTGTGTCAGTGTGTGTTCTCTGGTGTGAATGATTTGTACACTGGTATGGTTCATTTTGCCCTAATCTAACAGTAAAAACAACATACTTTTGTTTTGTTTTTTTTTTTTTTTATCATTTACAACGGGATACTTATTTCTTTTCGTATTATGGTAACGTACTTTGATTTTTTTACTTTTTATAGCAAAGCATTCTCATTATTTAACATTATATATCAATGTACTTTGGGAGTAAATGCCTGAATTACAACCTACTTTACCATTTTTAATGTTTATAGCAACATATATTTTTTTTAACTTTTTATGTCGTGTGTTGGTATAAAGTTGAATTTTTATAAAATACAGTGCTTTGAATGGTAAAAGAAGGATAAACAATAAAAAATTTTAAAGTAGGTTGATATTTTATGCATTTAAGCCTTGTAAAAAGTAACAATATATTTTCACCATTTTGAACAACAATGCACTACACTACTACGTAATTTGTGGTATTGTAATTAACATTAACAAAGTGTTGTAATTATTAGTAAACACAGTAAATCATGTTAGTACTGGTAACAAAATAGTGTTATTATTTGATAAAAAATGAAAATATGTTGTGACCACTGACCACCAATAACTTCTATTGCACATTGCTATTATCAGTAAAAAGGTGATATTATGTTGTTATTTTTAACATTTTGTCCCTCAGATTATATTAACAAGACTTGTCATAGCAAAGTTCTCTATTTTATTAAAATTCATATATTTTGTTGGAAGGTGTTTTATTTATTAGTTATTACTGATGTAATTTGAGATTTTGGATGGGTTCTTTATGAGTTATCTGCTGCTAATAGGCTACTCTTGGAGATGCTACTCGTAATTCTCCGGCGAGGAGCATTGTAAGATGTTCTATAGGAGATAAACCTGCAATAGCTATTTGTTCATTGTCTGTAAGAGAGTTGACTTGCTGTCAACTAGAGCTTGAGTTTGACGAGTCACATGATGTCATTTTCTCGGTCGTTGGTCCACGAGGTGTTTATCTTTCCGGTTATTTGATCACTCATGCTCCCACTACTCATCATCATACAATGTGAGTTTTCTAAGAACATGATTCGATTTTTGCTAAAATTGAAAAAACAATATAGATTAGGCAAATACTCCATTCACACCTAAATTGGAAGTTGGAAGCAATGTTAGCCTGTTAGGTTGATGTATGAGGGTCAATTTATTTGATTTTAAATTTAGAATTGAAACGGTATTTGTAGAGACATTTAGGGGGTGACTGGAATTGAGTTTTGGAGATAGTTATTAGCTTATAAGTTTTGCACATAGTGTTTGGCATTGTGTTTCCGTAACATGAATATGCATATTTATTAGCAATGCCATTTTGTAGAAGCAACTTTGGGGTTTGGCCCAACTTTTACAAAACATGGTTTTCAAAATCCATTTTTTTAAAAGTTAATAAGCAATTGCAGACACCCACTTAATTCATAGTGAATTTTGAATTTTGTAGATACTTTAATATTCAAATCTAAGAAATAATTTAGATTATGGGATGGAGAGGAATACCAAGGTGGGATGTTTGGATGTTCATTTTCGAACATATTATCTAATGACTACAATTTAAAGTTACAAATCATTAGTTTTGGCTAAAACGATTATGATTCTTATAATCTTATGATTTTGATTATGGAGTATCAAATAATCACTTTCAAAACACACATCAAATAGACAAATACCCCCAAGACGTGTGTTAAGTTTTTATACCCGATCAACTAATATGTCAACGATTAATTTGTTAGTGAGCATATGAGGCAAGACGAAGCGGCCATGGAGACTGCTCATTGTAAGGATCCTAATTTACACAAGGATGAACTCTATAATAAAAAAGGTATATATCTTGCTACTTAACAACAATTTGTGCTTTTAAAAGAAAATCGTGAACTTTAATACATGTGTCGTGTTCTCTTCACGTATTGATCATTTTACAACTATAAAACTCGATTAAAACCTGTTACAACTAAAATACATGTAGGCATTGTACCTATTGTATATAGTGTAGTGAATGGTATGAACCATGTTGTCGAACATGAGGGAACGATGTAAAATGACGATAGGCAACCATTGATCACTATCTAGCCAATGCATAAAGTTTCTGGTTTTTTAGATTGTTAGCTAAATGTTCAATTAACATACTAAAAACAAATGAAATAAAATTGCTCACTTAGGTTTTGATCCTCTAAATTTTGATTGGCCAAAATGAACAACAAATTAGATCAATGATGATAGACCTTATTAAATCATTTAGACAATCTTCTAAGTTCTAACTAACTTATTCTATGATAATATATTGGGTTTGAGACTTTGAGTTTCTTCATAATCTACACTAAATCATGCATGAAGCTCAATCATTAATTATAAGGTCGAGTTAAAGTGAAAATATATAAGAGAAGCTAAAATAAAAGTCCATTGATGATTGAAGTAAATGAAAGAATTTAGCAAATGGTTGGAATAAAAACCTAGCTTGGGAATCATAAAATCTTTGATTAACAACCCTAAGTTATCTAAAATGCTAGCTAAATCTATGCATATACAGTGACAAATTGGAACAAAAACGAGCCTAAAAAACTCCAAAATTGCCCTTGGCAGTTGTGGTCATAGACTTTTCAAATCAGAAATATTTATACTACTAGGTCCATAACAAGAGCATGTCATGCTTGTTTTGAGTGCATGAAGTTGCCTTTAATTTGTCTGCTAAAATTAAAAAACTGAAAGCTGTAGCCCTATTTGTCATCTTTGTTTGGGATTTCGAATTACCTCAATCCGAGCTTGTGATACAAACAAAATACGAAACCTGTGCAAACTTGTTTATACTAGTTTGCCTTGTTTTATGCTAGAACTCATGTTGGCCTACACAAAAGTTATTACAAACACTTAAGTACCATATTCAACATATTTTACTTATAATTTGCTAGGAAATGGTAAAATATCGTGGCATAAAGTATGTCGTATTAGAGTGATATCAATATACTAGTATGTGTATCATTAAGTTTGTCTATTGCGTGTAATCTTTTCCAACATTGTTCATTTTGTGTTAACTAAGATAAGTGTTTGGTAAAGGGAGTAAAGAACAAAAGATTAAAGATACAAAATGAAAGGATTATGGTGAAAGTTATTCTTGTTCTACCAATATGATTGTCAATATTAGAAGAGCATACGATATTGAAGTTGTTACATATTAAAGTTCAATCCTTTGGATTCTATTTTGTTATAGTTAGTTGAATTTCATTTACATGTAATTTACTTCCTATCATTTGTAAGTTATTTTTTTTATTAGAAGTTGAGGGGTATTAATATTTAAGGGAAACCTCTTAGGGTTTACCACAACTTTGTCATTATTCTCTTTGTGAAAGAAAAAACGGCCGCCGATTTGGTTTCATTCTCTCTGACAAGATTCAACTTAGATTGAGATAATTCTCTTTGTTTGAATAATTTTATTATTGTTTATTGATGTGAGTGCAAAGATTATCATTTGGGACGGTAACTGTGAAAACCTCCCCTTACAGGGCAGTCCTCACTAGTCTAGGTCCCACATCATGCAATACGATATCAATCATACTAATATAGGGTAATTAAATTGCGGAATAATAAATTACATGTACATACAGATTAGGAGTTAAGTTATACAGATTACATATTTCATATTAAAGTTATAAAAGGGTACCATCTAATCTAATCATTACATCATAGAATCATATCAAATCTACCCAAAACCACAACAATTGCTGTCTTCCAATCAGTACCGAAAGGTTTTGTTGTGTAGTGGTCTATGATATATCTGTCTTGAGCATTAATAGACCTAAGAGCTAGGTCCAGCAGGTGACTTTCCTTTGCTTTTTCCTGTAAAATTATAATGTAGCAACTGTAAGCAATGCTTAGTGAGTTTATAGATTTTCAAATTAACATGCATGTCAAGCGAATCATCAGTCTAGCGTGATATGTCTTGGCTGCCGCTACAACCCTCATGATTGAGATATAGAATTCATAGAATCGGATGATGTTCAGGCCACACTCACGCTTAAATCGTGGGGATCAGCCACATACTGGGCTAGCTACCAGTAAGTCAATATGGCGGAACATCGGAGGTCATTACCAAGTCCATAAGAACCGGTGAAATAGCCAGGTCTAGAACAATAGACCATCAAGGCTAATTAAGCTGAATAAATCTATCAAGTATCTGATCAATAGTGAAAGCTTAAGTCATAGCAGTCATGATAGCAATGAATCAATAAGCAATGTCTGAAGAAGTCTTAAATGCAATATGAAATGATAATCAAATAGCTATCATGATCCACTGGGCAACACCGAACCATGGTGTGCACAGGTCTCAATCCAGCTGATACAATGAATGTCAATAAATCTAACATCAACAATATATCTCAACCGGAAAGTCAACATGTTAAATCTGAATATCTATAACTCACAGATCTGGGTCTTTATCAAACAGATATAAAAATCTGCCACCTGAGTTATCTCAAGGATTTTATCTTTAATCTTTTGTCTTTCAGATCTCTGGCAATTTCTTTTCAAATCAATGACCCGCTTTCGATCTCTTTATTCTTTAAATCTTTGTTCAGAATATACTGAACCTGTTCAAAATCATTCATATCATGTCATGTCAATCTTGTCATCTTGGATCTTTTAAAATCATTATTTTATCTGATTCTGATAACTGATAATCTCGTCAATCATTCATTTATTTTTGACTCTTTGAAATCTTAATGAGATATAAATAATAATATATCTCATATTGCTTTTATCATTCTTTCATTATAATTTATGGATATGGTAATTATAAAATATCATTTATTTATGATTTAAAGTATTTAAAATAAAACATTTGGATTCGGATCCACCGGGTTCGGATCTATCCGGATTCGGATCTAACCGAATTGAGCACCCGGATTCGGACCTATCCGGATCTGTCATCCGGATTCGGACCAAAGGATGATCCGAATTACAAGGGTCCGGAATAGAGCATCCGAAATAGTGTTGTCCGAATTTGAAAGCATCCGAATTGAGGTATTGGTACGAAACATGGGATCCGAAATGAGCACCATCCGAATTCGGTTATACCCGAATTCGGATCCCACACTTAGAACATTTTCCCAGATTTGTTCTTCATGTTCTTGGTTGTATTTATACGGATTTTTTACATAAAATTCACTAAAACTCATTTTAATCAACATGCAACTTAATATATTGATGTATTATCATTATTGGGTTAATTTTATACTATTTTCCCTACCAATAACATCACAATTTGATCAAGATCATCCAAATTCTTTTATTTTTGTCAAGAACACTTTGTTTTATAAAATTCCGATTTCTACATAATTTGGATGATCTAACCATAAAATCTTGTTTCTTTAACATTTATTAACTTAAATTCATCATAATCTATTATATTCACACACATGCAACAACATTCTTCATATTTTAAATCTTTGGTTTCGGTTTTTCTCAAAACCGAACCAAAACACATAATATTTCGAATAATAAATGAATTTTACCTTAAATGATCTTAATTGTTGATGTTGGATGATGATTGTAACTCCTTTTTAACTTGAATCTTCAATCAATTGTAAGTTTGATGAATTCTTTTGAAGGATTTGGTGAGGAATCCGAAGGTTTAGAGAGAGATTAGAGAGAGAGAGTAAATTTGCATTAATGATCATAAATGATCATTATTTTGGTTTTTATATATTAATTTGGTCATATTTGATATTTAACCCACTAAACTTTTGTATTTTACATATCTTTTAATTTAATTATCTTTAATATTTTATAACATATATGATTTAATTAAATAAATCTTAAACTTAATTAAATTACATAACTAATAATGTAAATAAAATTTACATTATGTGGATCAAATACGAAAATTAAGATTATATAAAAGCTGGGTTGTTACAGAATGGGCTCCACCACGCACAAACTTCGTCCCCGAAGTTAGCTATGTTCGAACAGACTGGGATAAGTAGCTTTCATAACATTTCTCGATTCCCAAGACTGATGCGAACCTTTGTGGTGTTTCCACTGGACGAGCACCATCTGTATTTCTTTATTCCGAAGCTTTTTGGTCTTCGAGTCCAGAATACACTCCGGCTCTTCAACCACTCTAAGCTTCTCATCAATCTGTAAGTTAACGTGTGGTATCTGAACTTCTCTTTCATCGACTAAACTCTTTCTCAGATGACTGACATGAAATACAGGATGTATTCCAGATAAGTCCGCTGAAAGTTCAAGTCGATAAGATTGATTTCCTATCTTTTCGACAATCTTGAACGGGCCGATGAATCTCGAAGCTAGCTTGTTTCTTTTAATAAACCGCACCACATTCTTCATTGGAGATACTTTCAGCATCACCCAATCGTTAACCGCAAAACTTATTGATCTATGACGATTGTCATAATATGACTTCTGCCTGCTTTGAGCTTCCAGAATATTCCTTCTAACGAGTTCAATCTTCTCATGAGTCAACTGTAGAAGGGCAGGTCCTGCTATTGGCGATTCACCTGTTTCACGCCAACAGGTGGGAGTTCTGCACTTTCTTCCGTACAAAGCTTCAAAAGGAGCCATCTTAATCGTTGAATGATAACTGTTATTATACGAAAATTCGACCAGAGGCAAGTGGTCATCCCAGTTACCACCTAGATCAAGAACGCAGGCACGAAGCATATCTTCCAGAGTTAGGATAGTACGCTCACTCTGACCATCTGCATTAGGATGATAAGCAGTACTCATAGAGATGCGAGTACCCATCCCGTCTTGTAGAGCTTGCCAGAATCTGGATGTGAAACGAGTATCACGATCTGATACGATAGATTTCGGCACACCATGTCGAGAAATTACTTCTGTGAAGTCCCAAATGGTTTAGAGATAAGAATTGTAACTGCCCTTTGAGATTTTCAGAACAGAGATTCTCTTCTTTCAGTGCTTCAGCTTGAGCAACTCTGATGTCTTCAATAAGATCAGAAGAGAATATAACCGGAGTTAGGGCATAGCAGCACTTTTCTGGATAAACTTTTCTACTCAAAGCATCCGCGACAACATTAGCTTTGCCAGGATGATATAGGATCTCGCAATCATAGTCCTTGATAAGCTCCAAGGACCGTCGCTGTTTCATATTTAGATCCTTTTGAGTAAAAAGATGTTTGAGACTCTTATGATCGGTGTAGAGCTGACACCGAGTCCCATAAAGATAATGCCGCCAGATTTTCAGTGCAAAGGTAACGGCAGCCAACTCAAGATCATGAGTTGGTGCACTTTTCTCGTAGTCTTTCAATTGCCTTGAAGAGTAGGCAATGACTTTTCCCCTTTGCATAAGGACACATCCTAAGCCAGTACCAGATGCATCACTATAGACAACGAAATCATCATTGCCTTCTGGTAAAGCTAGGATCGGCGCTTGAATAAGTTTTTGCTTCAGAATGTCAAATGCCTCTTGCTGTTTATCGGACCAAACGAAAGGAGTATTCTTTCGTGTTAGCATCGTTAGAGGTACAACAATCTTCGAGAAATTCTTTATGAATCGCCGATAATAACCGGCCAATTCAAGGAAACTTCGGATTTCTGAGGCATTACGAGGCGTTTGCCATTTCTGAACGGCCTCGACTTTAGAAGGATCAACGAAAATCCCTTCGCCAGAAACAACATGGCCAAGGAATTGAATCTATAATGATCAAAGTAGGAATTCAAGTTTTGATGTAAATCAAAGAATACTTAGGAAATAGCTCAAGACATATATAATAAAAATTATACCTGTCTGAGCCAAAATTCGCACTTAGAGAATTTTGCGTAGAGTCTTTCTTTTCTCAGTAACTCTAGCAATTGCCGCAAATGAATAGCATGATCAGCCTCCGTTTTGGAGTAAGTCAGAATATCGTCTATGAATACGATAACTGACTTATCCAGCATCGGTCTGCACACGCGATTCATGAGATCCATGAACGCCGCTGGTGCATTTGTTAAGCCAAACGGCATCACGAGAAATTCGTAATGACTGTATCTTGTACGGAAGGCTGTCTTTGGAACATCCTCTTCTTTAACTTTCAACTGATGATATCCAGAACGAAGATCTATTTTCGAAAAGTAGCTGGCTCCTTGTAGCTGATCAAACAGATCATCGATTCTGGGCAGAGGATACTTGTTCTTTATTATGACTTTGTTCAACTCGCGGTAATCAATGCACATTCGAAAAGTTCCGTCTTTCTTCTTAACGAATAAGACAGGTGCACCCCACGGAGATGAACTTGGTCGGATAAACCCCTTTTCCAACAGCTCTTGCAATTGTTTTGACATTTCCTGCATTTCTGCAGGTGCAAGTCTGTAAGGAGCTTTTGCAATAGGAGCCGCACCAGGAACCAAGTCAATACTGAACTCGACTTGACGTTCCGGTGGCACTTCGGAAATGTCATCAGGAAAGACGTTTGGGAACTCGTAAACAATCGGAATATCAGACAGAGATTTCTTTTCAGAGTTGGATTCAGATAGAGCATAGCACAGATAGGATTCGCGACCCTTAGATACATGTTTATGAGCTTTCTCTATAGAAATAAAGCAGTGAGCACCTTTACACTTCTCGCCCTTGATCTCCAATACTCGGTCGTCTGAAGACTTGATTCTGATGATTCGCCGATTGCAGATGATTGTAGCCTCGTTATTTGTCAACCAGTCCATGCCAATGATGACGTCGAACTCTTTTAACGGAATCGGGATAAGGTCGAGGTTGAATACAATATTATCAACAAGTAGAGTGCAGTTTCGATAAACAGAATCAGCCATAACATAACTGTTACTGGCCGTTTCAATATCTAGTACAACAGGAAGCTTCGCTGGGGACTTAGATAATCTTGATGCAAAAAAAGTCGATATGAAGGAACGACTAGAGCCAGAATCAAATAGTACGCGAGCAGGTATCGTATTTAACAGAAACGTACCGGTAACTACGTCAGGTGTTTCTCTCGCTTCTTCAGCCGTTATCTGAAACGCACGTGTCCTTGCTGTTGGTGTTGAAGCAGAACTCTTCACTGTAGACCCTCCAGCCGACGACTGTGACTGATAACGTTGCCCGCTTCGACACTGATACATAAAGTGTCCTCTTTTTCCGCATTTTGCACATCCACGTCCCTGCTGTGGGCATTCTTCACTGCTGTGACCAATCATGTTACACGCGAAACAAGTAACATCCTCTGGATTGCACAACCCCATGTGTGACTTTCTGCATCGCTTGCAGAATCGTGGCTCGTTCGTAAGGGAATAAACTTGAGCTTTCGGCTGTGAACTTTGCTGATGGAATTGCTGAGATTGTGACTTATTTGGCTTGAAAAATCTGCCAAATCTCTGTTTCTTTGGAGGAGACGGATTCGTCGGGTTAGTTGTTGGGGCGTAAAGTTGATCACCATACTCTAAGTACCCTCGCTCGATCTGTCTAGCTGCTTCAACCATCTCTAGATAAGAATTATACTTTATCGCGCTCATTGGGTGTCGATATCTCGGATTAAGTCCTCCACGAAATCTATTCATCTTTCTCTCTTCTGTAGCTACTTGATACGAGGAATAACCGCATAGTCGTGAGAATTCGTGTTCGTATTCGTCAACTGTCTTGGTTCCCTGAGTCAGCTGCATTAATTGGACTTCCATTTTGTCTCGCTGATCAACTGGACAGTACTTTGCATTGAACATATGAGACGTCCTTGTTAATTAATGATATAATTGTAGCAATCACCAGGATCGACAAACAACCCAATGAGTATCATAATAATTGAAATTGAATTCCTAAATTAGAATTAAGCAAATCCACACTAAAGCAATAGATTACATGTCTACAGTGATAAAAGTCTAACTATTACATCAACATAATTGTTTTAGAAATAGAAATCCCAGCCCAAAGCTATTACATTCAAGTACCAATAGCTACTAAGGTCTCCGGGATATTGATTTGATATGCTTAAGTAGATGGTCCAACTACACTCTTGCCTTTGCCTGTAAACAATGTAAGTCAACAGTAAGCTAAATGCTTAGTGAGATAACAGATTATGCATACAACAAATATTTCTTTACAAACAATGCTTAACCATGGGCAGTGTAAGCCCCATGTATGTGAAAACGGCAGTGAAAGCCTCAATGTGTGAGTAAACCATGCAATGCTAGCATGGGGTGGCAGTTCAATATGCTGATCGGGGATGTGCCGAACCTGATGGGATACGAGTGGGATGATCAGTCCCCGACAGTGGCCTGCTGTCAGCCCCAGTCCAGGTCGCATCAGATTATGAAGTAATGATCATGCAGTGCAAGCATGATGTAAATAGATGCACTTTCAAATGAACGCAAGCTACATGTGTGTTACATGTCAAGTACGAGTGTGCATCATAACAACAAATCATTTCATGAGTGCCAAATGAAGTATATGAACAACGTGAACATGCCATTGAATGTATAAACATGAATGCAAAAACAATAAATGTTCGAATGACAATCTGTTACTCACAGTGATTGGTTTTGTGACTTGATCCTGAATCAATGTGTGTTTTGATAACACCACAATGATCTGTAAAGTAGGTGTAATAGTGAATTTGTGTCAGTAATTGCTTAAAAATTGTATTCTGAAAATTAAATGTAATTGGGTTCTGATTTCGGACCACATCCGAATTCGGATGGTCCGAATCACTATGTGTCCGAAATGGGTGTTGGGGTCCGAATTGGGACATGTCCGAAATGTACATGGATCCGAAATGGGTATGGGGATCCGAATTGGGTAAGTATCCGAAATTAGCTAGTGGTCCGAAATTGAGTATGATCCGAAATTGGGATAGCATCCGAAATTGTGGTTGGTCCGTATTAAGTATAGTCCGAAGTTCCTATGGTCCGAAATACAATTGGTCCGAACTCACTATTGATCCGGATTGGGACGGTGTCCGAATTGGGATAGGACCGAAATAGGGCAAGGTCCGAAATCATTGTAAGTCTGAATTGAGTATGGTCCGAATTGAGGTTGAGTCCGAACTAGGGTGATGATCCGAATTCGGATGGATCATCATCCGAATTCATACTTAGCATATTTTTCCAGATTTTCCAGATTTTATGTTTGGGTCATTTTTGCATGTTTCTGAGTCTAATATTGCAAATGTAAACTTATATACACTATAACAACTTATAACATGTCATATTGTACCAAAATAACCCATTTATGTCCATTTTTCTTATGAGTCTCGATGAACACACACACTAAAACACACACTTAATTCCAAAATCATGCTTAGACTTTGAATCTGAATCTGAAAATTGGTACACTACATTATCAACACCCGATTTTAACATATCAATAACAAATTCTAACATGCATTAACAATCTGAACCAAAATCCTTTGATTCGGTTCTCACCAAAACCGAACCCAAAATCTCATAAATTCGTAAATAGGAGTGATTCTTACCTCAAATCGTTTGTTGTAATGCTTATAATTCCTTATTTGCTATCTGAATCCAACTTTTGAACACTTGAAATTGTTGATTCTTGTGTGTGTTCTTGAATGGAGCCGAGAGGAAGAGAGAGTAGAGAGAGAGAAAAACCGGTAGAGAGAGAGTGTAGTGGAAGAGTGAGAATGAAGAAATGAAGAGTTTCCTTTCTTTTATTCTTTATTTTGACTCATTTACACAATATACCCCTCACTTTGTATTTTCTTACTTAACTAATAATATGATCAAGATTTGCTTAAATTATAATAATCATCCAAAAGTACAACAATTAAGTCTTTAAAATTGTAAATTACAGATAATAAAAATTTGGGATGTTACAACATATCCAAGAATTGTTCCCACTCGAGAGTTTGGATGACTTCTTCTCCATATATGCTTCTCTGAGTCTTCCACCATGCACGGGCAGCTCTAACAAATAACGCAGACGCATAACTCACTTTCTTGGAGTCTAAGCAGTCAGAGATTCTGAAAATCTCTTCGGTATGGCTAATCCAATCCATCGCCTGAATCGGATTTACTGTTCCTTCAAAATTCAAAGCACCGCTAGCTTTGAAATCTTTAAACTTGCAACCTTTTGGCTGAGCAATTTGGGTTTCAGGATTTGTGTTATCAGAATCAGATTCATCGTTCTGGACTTGTTTATCTTTTCGCTTATTTCTTTTATCTTCACGTCTTTTAGCTTCGGCCTCATCTCTGGCCTGAAATTGTTCTTGCATTGTCTTATTTTGTTGCTCAGAGTGTTGGGCTAAAAGTTTGTTGCACCATTTCAAACATTTGTTGTGGGGTCATGTTGTTTGGTATGTCACCTGATCCTGACATCTTTTCTGAAAATTTAAAGTTTTTAACTATCAGTTTATAGACTTAGATCTAAGTACCCTTTTTCCCATCCTAACAGTCTGTACATCCTATCTCAGTTCAATCCATCTAAATGATTGATACATATGTATTGCTTCAGTTTGAGACCAAGTATACTCACGTAATACTTGATTCACTCAAACTATGGGCTCTGATACCATCCTGTGAAAACCTCCCCTTACAGGGCAGTCCTCACTAGTCTAGGTCCCACATCATGCAATACGATATCAATCATACTAAGATAGGGTAATTAAATTGCGGAATAATAAATTACATGTACATACAGATTAGGAGTTAAGTTATACGGATTACATATTTCATATTAAAGTTATAAAAGGGTACCATCTAATCTAATCATTACATCATAGAATCATATCAAATCTACCCAAAACCACAACAATTGGTGTCTTCCAATCAGTACGGAAAGGTTTTGTTGTGTAGTGGTCTATGATACTTCTGTCTGTAGCATTAATAGACCTAAGAGCTAGGTCCAGCAGGTGACTTTCCTTTGCTTTTTCCTGTAAAATTATAATGTAGCAACTGTAAGCAATGCTTAGTGAGTTTATAGATTTTCAAATTAACATGCATGTCAAGCGGATCATCAGTCTAGCGTGATATGTCTTGGCTGCCGCTACAGCCCTCATGATTGAGATATAGAATTCATAGAATCGGATGATGTTCAGGCCACACTCACGCTTAAATCGTGGGGATCAGCCACATACTGGGCTAGCTACCAGTAAGTCAATATGGCGGAACATCGGAGGTCATTACCAAGTCCATAAGAACCGGTGAAATAGCCAGGTCTAGAACAATAGACCATCAAGGCTAATTAAGCTGAATAAATCTATCAAGTATCTGATCAATAGTGAAAGCTTAAGTCATAGCAGTCATGATAGCAATGAATCAATAAGCAATGTCTGAAGAAGTCTTAAATGCAATATGAAATGATAAAATATCATTTTTTTATGATTTAAATAATAATGAGATATAAATAATAATATATCTCATATTGCTTTTATCATTCTTTCATTATAATTTATGGATATGGTAATTATAAAATATCATTTATTTATGATTTAAAGTATTTAAAATAAAACATTTGGATTCGGATCCACCGGGTTCAGATCTATCCGGATTGGGGATCCGGATTCGGATCTAACCGAATTGAGCACCCGGATTCGGACCTATCCGGATCTGTCATCCGGATTCGGACCAAAGGATGATCCGAATTACAAGGGTCCGAAATAGTGTTGTCCGAATTTGAAAGCATCCGAATTGAGGTATTGGTACGAAACATGGGATCTGAAATGAGCACCATCCGAATTCGGTTATACCCGAATTCGGATCCCACAATTAGAACATTTTCCCAGATTTGTTCTTCATGTTCTTGGTTGTATTTATACGGATTTTACATAAAATTCACTAAAACTCATTTTAATCAACATGCAACTTAATATATTGATGTATTATCATTATTGGGTTAATTTTATACTATTTTCCCTACCAATAACATCACAATTTGATCAAGATCATCCAAATTCCTTTATTTTTGTCAAGAACACTTTGTTTTATAAAATTCCGATTTCTACATAATTTGGATGATCTAACCATAAAATCTTGTTTCTTTAACATTTATTAACTTAAATTCATCATAATCTATTATATTCACACACATGCAACAACATTCTTCATATTTTAAATCTTTGGTTTCGGTTTTTCTCAAAACCGAACCAAAACACATAATATTTCGAATAATAAATGAATTTTACCTTAAATGATCTTAATTGTTGATGTTGGATGATGATTGTAACTCCTTTTTAACTTGAATCTTCAATCAATTGTAAGTTTGATGAATTCTTTTGAAGGATTTGGTGAGGAATCCGAAGGTTTAGAGAGAGATTAGAGAGGGAGAGTAAATTTGCATTAATGATCATAAATGATCATTATTTTGGTTTTTATATATTAATTTGGTCATATTTGATATTTAACCCACTAAACTTTTGTATTTTACATATCTTTTAATTTAATTATCTTTAATATTTTATAACATATATAATTTAATTAAATAAATCTTAAACTTAATTAAATTACATAACTATTAATTTAAATAAAATTTACATTATTTTGATCAAATACGAAAATTAAGATTATATAAAAGCTGGGTTGTTACAGTAACAAATGCTGATCCTCCACTTCCAGCAACAAGGATAGTTCGCGAACCTGAGAATGACATAGAACGGGAAAGACAAACAGCAGATCGCAGGGCAAAGTATCTTATCTATCAAGCTCTTCCCACTAATATTCTAGTCGGGGTTGACAGCAAAATGTCAGCAAAAGAAATGTGGGACGAACTGGAGATGCGGATGCTTGGAGCAGACCTGAATGATAGGCCAAAATTGAAGAAGCCAAGGTCAAATTCTCCGAGTTTAGGGCCATGGATGGAGAATCCATTCAGAGCACTTTTACAAGGTTCTGTGCTGTTCAGAATGAGCTCAACAAGCTGCACATTAAAAAGGAAAGAGATGACATCAACATCCAGTTCCTATCTTCTCTAGCTCCAGAATGGGCACTGGCGAGTAGAGCAATTAAAAGAGTTCTGGACATCACCGACGTCTCCATAAATGTGGTGTTTAAGGAACTCGAAGAATACCAAGGCGATGTGGACGCTCACAAACAGATGACCAACACTTTGGCTTCTCTGTTGCTGAGTGTCAACCCACCCACAAAACCCACAGATTCCCTGGTCTTACTTTCAAACAAGACACACACCACTGAACCACAACCAAACCCGTCACCCTTGCCCTACTACCACCACATTGGTTCCTCGTCTCCATATCCATATGCCATACCACAAATGCCTGAGCCTCTGGATGCTGAAGAGGCTGACATTCATGAACAGATGGCCTTCTTATCGAATCATCTTCAGCAGAAATGTTTCTATCAGAATAAGACCAATAATCAACTCAGATATTACACTGGTCCACATAGATTTTCTGATGAGAGGAGAGAGGATAGACGGAATGAAAGGGATGACAGGCGAAGAGAAGAATGGAGGAGAGATTATAGGGAGGATAGGGCCTGTGAGCACTGGAGGAGAAATGATCGAGATGACAGGCGTTATGACGATAGGAGAGACAGACGAGATGATCGGAGGGATTATCGAGATGATCGCCGTTATGAAAGGCGTGACGATAGGCGAAATGATGATAGGCGGGAGTATAATCGCCATGATGATAGTCGGGACTCCCGTCTGTCTGATGGCCAAGTCCGAGGATTCTGAATGCTCCACATCAGATTCTGAGACAAATGAGGTACATTCCTTTTATGTTCATAAGTCTTTAAATGCTAAATTTGTACAAAGTGAATGTAATTGCACACACAAATACTTAAGTTAGAAGCTAAGTACAATGCGGAAAAAGAAAAGTGTGTCAATCTCTAAAAGAAACATCCGACAAGTATGAAAAGAGTTGGCTAAACGAGCATAATTTAGTAAATACATTTTTACTTGAATAGGTAACGGCTGAGGATAGGAACACTTTCCTTAAGAGTTGTATTGATACAATCACTATGGAAAAGAGTTCTTTGAAGGTTGAACTGTCTGTTCTTACAAAACGCTTAGAATCCGTAAATGTGGATAACTTGGACAATCAGAGAAAATATAAAATGATTGAAGAGAGAATAGGTTTGTACTCACAGATCAAAGCCCTAGATGATGAATTTCTAAAACGGGGTCAGACTCAACAAACTATTCATCTAAATCAACCCAAATAAACTAGGTTTTATCATTCCAAACAAGGAATTGGTTTTAAAAATCTTAAGTTTTTGGAAAATGTTCAATCAATTCTACCAATATTTTATGATAGAAGGTATATGGGACGCGGGTTCAAGTCTTTCTTTTTTCAATCACCGGAAGAAGTCTTAACCCAAGAGGATGAGAAAAGAAGTGAAAATGAAAAAAAGGCAAATTTCTTTTAAATATGAAAAGCTAAATAACAGTTATCCTTACAGAGTACCCACTCTGAGGGATGATTTCTTTGATAGCTATTCACCAATTGAAATGAATGCCGAACCTATTAAACCAATCTCTCATCCTTACATTCCTACAAAGGTTATTCAACACAAAATAAATGTTTTAGAAAAGGATTTAATGACAGCTCGTGAGATAGCCCTTGATTATGAAGAAGCTTTTCTCAAAAGCGAGGAAAATTTGGTAAGACAGTTTCGAACAATGTGTAGAACTAACCATTTTCAAAAGAACATTTTTGACACTATTTCAGAAAGGTTAAGTTCTCATTTAAAAGATTCAAAAACCTCTTCTCTTGCCAAAGTCCCTTATACATCATCAGACAAAGGTAAAGCTAAGATTGAAGTACCTGAAATCATTTTCAAAGGCGAGTGTTTAAAATTTTCAAAAGCTGAGGTTTCAAAGAAGGCTAAGAGTCAATCTAAGTCTTCCAAGAAACCCACTCACCAAGGAAATCTCTTTAAGTCTAAGTCTTCCAAACGTACTGACTTTTTTTGTTTTGTTCTTACAGATCATGTGAGAAGAGTTCCCAAAACAACTATGCAAGATTTTCCAGTTTTTTCGTGAAGAAGGCTGAAATGCCAAGTGTTTTTGTTTCTAGAGATAGGTTGAATGTAATCTCAGAATACAATGTTTGTTCTGTAACGGATTCTGTCTTATTTGAAATATTCATTTGCTGATTTGTTTGCTTTATGTCCAACTCGATTTAGACGTTAAGTACCTCAAATGAATAAATTTATGCCTTATCCTGAAAAACGAATTCGTAAAAAGAAAATTTAAAAACAGTGCATCATTGGCCTCACCAAAGTTTGATTCATTTATTTTGTCTAGGCCCACACCAAAAGCAAATACAAAACAGGTTTCAAAACGTCCAAAACCAAAGGCAACTTCATCGTCTAAGGTTTCAAAGCTAGTTGGGTCAAATCACAACTGGATTCCAAAAGGTTCTGGTTCCGGTTCGGTTATGGTACGGGTGTTTCGGGTACGGAACCGACTAGAACCGAAAGTTAAAAAATATGTATAATTCTATCTATTATAACAATATATAAACAAAAAAACATGAAAATAAAATAAGAAAAGTGTCGATCATGATGTTTTCATATAAATTATGTAGTTTCACAATCCTAAAATATTGTTTCAACAAATGATTTTTCCGGTTTTCACATTGTGGGCTTTTAAATCATTTTTTAATTTGCATGTTATGAGCTCTCCAACAAATGATCTTTCCGCAGAACCGTTAATCGAATAATCGATAACCGAAATTGAAGATTATAACAACCGATAACCGAATCGAATATTATAAATCGGTTCCAATCGGTTCTGGTTCTGGTTCGGTTCCAATTTCGGTTTGGTTTTTCGGTCATTCCACACATCCCTAATCCAAGGGTATTCACCATGAGTTCTCAGCCGCACGAACACCTCAACAGAATGGTATCGTTGAAAGACGTAATCGAACCCTGGTGGAAGCTGCTCGCGCCATGCTAAACTACTCAAAGCTACATCCGTTCTTGTGGGCTGAAGCCGTGTCCACAGCCTGCTACACACAAAACCGCTCACTTATTCATAAGTGTTTCAATAAAACTGCTTGTGGGCAGACGTCTTCTAATGGAGTTAAGAGATGCATCAAAGGCAGAACAAGTAGAGTATTACCAAATAATGCTTAGAGAAACCAGGCGAAGTCTGCATTCTGGTCAAAGTCCAAAATAGTAAAGATTTTCTCCATCTCTATGTACAAACGGGCCCATCTGTTCACTCCATCCTTCGACATCAAATGTGAAGACGGGTCGTCGCAGATGGTACATGAGTGACCTTGACTTTATGAACCCCGATGATATTGAATCTTTGCACAATGAACTGAAAATATAAAGTTAAGGGGCGATTAAGTCATGTCACTGCTCTAGCAGCTCTCACAAGATGTATGAGACGGCTTTACATCAACATGTGCTTAACCGATTTCCAAATGGCTATTGAGAGCTTTCTGGTAAAAGTGGGACTCAAGGCTCCTGAGCAGACGTTTTTTAGTATCGATCATCAACCCATGTATCAGGTCTTCATGGGAGCTCATCAGGGAGTCATCTTTTTGGATAAAAATGGACAGAAGAAGTTCTTACGTTTTGAGGAGTTGCCCTGTTACTCCGATGGCACTCTCCGTTTAATAATAGCAGAGCTGAATGGGAGACTCCAGCAGGATGATGCCCAGAAGGTTTCTAACTCAAGAAAAGGCATAAGGAGATACAGGACATACTCAACGCAATCGAGCTTATAAATGACAGGTTGCATGCTTGCCAGGTGATCAGAAGATTCGATGTTATTCTTGGCCTATGAGAATCTGAAGAGCAAGCCTGTCATCCTCCACAATGATTGAAAAGGGGGAGGTTGTTACATATTAACTTTCAATCTTGTGGATTCTATTTTGTAATAGTTGAATTTCATTTCCATGTAATTTACTTTCTATCATTTGTAAGTTATTTTGTTTAATTAGAAGTTGAGGGGTATAGTTTGTAAACTCTTCAAACTTGGTTTTAATATTTAAGGGAAACCTCCTAGGGTTTCCCACAACTTTGTCATTATTCTCTTTGTGAAAGAAAAAGCGGCCGCCGATTTGGTTTCATTCTCTCTGACAATATTCAACTTAGACTGAGATAATTCTCTTTGTTTGAATAAGTTTATTATTGTTTATTGGTGTGAGTGCAAAGATTATCATTTGGGACGATTTAACAGAAATGTAGTCAATATCATATTTGCATTAGACGGTTAAGTAATGTGTTAGTGGCAATGCCTATATTGAAAGGGCTTGCATTGGATGAAGTATATAAAAGAATTTTTCAAATCACTGTTGTCAACATGTTTAATGAGCGTCAACCCACAATTAGATAGCCTTTCCTTAAATGTACCACAAAAGTATCTCTTTGAATAATAAAAAACGATATAACGTAAACCCCATCCTTTGAGGGGTCCCACCAACGCGTGTTACAACAGACCTCTGCAGATAAGGGGTCTAGATTTGAACCCAATACCTCTACTTGAAGCTTCATGTAATAGACTACTAAGGTGTTGTGCCTTTGCGCAAGTGATAAGTAACTAAAAACTGATTGCAGTGCTGATTGATAAGTGACTCAATGATGATAATGTACATTTTGAATTAATAAGTATGTTTCTTTTGTATGCCAAATCTGTATTATATATATAAATCTAAGAACAAAACTTGAACACAAGAATATTTCACCTATATCAACTTTCTTTAACATATAAACATAAATAAATCTGAAAATCAAGTTTGTAAATAAATATAAAATGTATTTCTACTTTCTTTAACATATAAGCAAGAAAAAGATCTGTAAAATCAAGAATCTTTAACATATAAATATATATTTCAACTTTCTTTAATATATAAACAATAAATTATCTAAAATATAAACATATAAACATGGATTTTAACTTTTCTTTATCATGGTCGCGGAGTAGGTGGGGTGTAGTCGAATTGGAATTTTTTATTATAAATTATACATCTAACTTATTCATAAATAGTTAGATATAAATATTTTAATAACACGAACATACTTTCAATGTATTTTCTATTAACTTAAATTATTTATTAGTTATTTTTTAGCAAAGAAATTATTTATTAGTTAAAAAGCCATTAAAAGTAGTAAAATACATAAATTTAACGGCAGCGGCGGCTTCGGAGGTTGACAGCTGTGGAGGCAGGCTGTAAGGTTTGGCTGCTGATGGCGGGGGTGAGTGGTGTGTGTGGCTTCTAAGAGGAGAGAGAGAGAGGAAAGTTGTTTTTAGATTTAGAATAAGTGACGATATGTGAGTAAAATATGCTGACTAAATAAGTGCTGATAAATGATGATTTACTATTTATTACTTATGGAAAAAGAACACACTTATTATCCAAAATCACTTACCGAATAGGTGAAATGACTAAATCAACCTTATAAGAAAAAGAACATCCCCTAAGTCACCATTAGAGGAGCTAATTACATTTTCAGTTTAAATTGTTTTAAAAATACAATCTTTCTTTTGTTTACAATGGTAGCCTAGTGGCTGGCTGGCTGCAGACATGAAATCCGTAGTAGAGGTCCCATGAAGGCTAGGATCAAACCTTGACACATGTCTCTTAACTATAGGTTACATAATTTATCTACTTAATGTTCACTGTGGGACCCATGTAGGTGAGTTGACTGAGTTTGTAGATGTTAGGTTACATTAATTACATTTTTTTTTTGATCTTTTTAAGTAGCCACGTAAAACCTTACAACTAGGGTAACATAGATCATTAGCACAATAACTATTTCCATTATGGAGTTCATGGCTACACCAGTTTCTATGTGTGTGTGTGGATGTATGTATGTATATTGTTAATATTCATTATGTGTTTATTTCCTTTATTGTAGATGTTTTTCATAGTATAGGACCAATAGTGTCTTTTTGTCATAGTTAGATATATTTATATCTTGTTTTGCTTCTTTCGTAATATACGCTCTTTTCTTCTAGCAATACTAAAACCATGAGTTATGGTTTCTGCATATTGTATGTCTGATTGAGAAATCAACACACGTATATGGTATGAGAGCTTCAGGTTTGTGATACATAGTCTCCAGAGCTTCTTTTTCTTTTTGCAGATCGCTTTCTTTCTAAAGTCATAACCTGATTTCATTCTCCAGCCCTAATTTCTCTAGACTTCATTCTCCGGCCCTAATTTCTCTGTTTTTTAAAATCTGATTTCCTGTTCATGATGAACACATCTGTGGTTCAAAATCGTCCTATCTCAGTGGTCTTAGATGGTCACAACTATGTTTTATGGCATCATCACATGACAATCCATCTTAAATCTCAAGGATTGTATAGTTATGTTAATGGTGTGACAATACCACCAGTAAAGGAAACAAATGAAACAAATGTTGCTTTTGCCAAAAGACAAGATGATTGGGATATAAAAAATTCCAAGACTTTAGGGGGCCGTTTGGTTTACTGGAATCCGAGGGAATTGGAGGGGAAATGAATCCAATTCCAGTGAATTCATGAGTTTGGTTCAACTATAAAAAGGAATTGGATTCCATCAAAATTGAAATTTTCCAATGAATGAAGGAAAATAACATTCCTTCACACAATTGATGGAATTCAATTCCTTTTCAAAACAGAAAGTGGTTCATTACAAAAATACCCCTTACGTTTAACACACTACACTACACCATGTCCTGTCTTACCCCACCCACCCCACCTACCTACCGACCCACCCACCTACCCATACCCACCCTACCCTACCCTACCATGTCCCACCCACCTCTAACCCACCCACCCCAAGCCTACCTTTGCTATCCAACCTACTCTTACCTACTACCCACCATACCTACCATTACCTACCTACCTACCCACCCACCCATACCCTACCCCAATCCCACCCACCTACCCCAACCCTACCTATGTTATCCAACCTACTCTTACCTACTACCCACCATACTTACCCCTACCCACCTACCCATCCCTCATCCATCATGCATTACCCACCCGACCCCACCCCCTACCCTACCTACGGTATCCAACCTACTCTTACCTACTACCCACCATACCAACCCATACCCACCCACCCATCCCTCATCCACCCACCCTACCATATCCATCTCATCTTATTCTAACTTTATAGACTTATCCACCTCTACCCACCCTACCCACCTTACCCTATCCCACTCACCTCTACCCACCTACCCATACCTTACCAACGTTGTCCAACCTACTCTTACCTACTACCCACCATACTTAGCTCTACCCACCTACCCATCCCTCATCCATCATACGTTAACCACCCGACCCATCTACCATTACCCTACCTACGCTATCCAACCTACTCTTACCTACTACCCACCATACCTACCCCTACCCACCTACCCATCCCTCATCCACCCTACCCACCTCATCTCACCCAGCCACCCTACCCTATCCATCTCATCCTATTCTTACCTTAGAGACTTATCCACCTCTACCCACCCATCCCATCCTACCCTTCCAACGAATTATGAAATTGGATTCCAATTTCAGTTTTAGCCAACCAAACATGATTTGGATTCCAATTCCAATTCATTGCAAATTCCAATTCCTTAACAAATTTCAATTCCTTTTAAAACGTTCTGCGAACCAAACGCCACCTAGGATTCATTAATGCTTCAACCTCTACTGAGATTCATCAACAATTTTTGGGATTGCAAAAGAGGTTTGGGACTCCTTTGCCAAACGTTTTACTACCGCGGGTCTCTCTCATCATTATCAATTGTGGTCTACTTTTCAAAGCAAAAGACAACAACCAGATCAACCTATTAGCTCATATGTCTTTGAGATGCAAATTATCAGAGGTCAATTGAATCTGGCCGCACCACAAATCTTTGATGAAACTGCTGAAAAATTTCGTGCTTATTTTAGTCAGTTACACTTGATTACTCTTTTAATAGGTCTTACCGACAGATTTGAGAATGCCAGAGCATCTCTCCTTTACAGACATCCTCTTCATCCTCTTCCTACTCTAGCTGATGTTATTTGAGAGCTACTGAGTGAAGAGACTAGACTTCAACCTCGCTCACAAGTGCACTCAGACAACATGCTTCACGTGTCTTCTAATTTTAAGAGTAAAGGCAATGAACTTAAATATATGGGAAAATGGAGTAACAATGAATGTACATTTTGTCATTTAAACTCACATCTGCTTTTGAATTGTCTTGTTCGTTCTTGTAAGTGGTGTAATGTGAAACATCATTGACATTATGGATCTGATTGCCCAAAGCATCCAAAGAATTTTGGACCTAAAAAACAACAATTTCGGTCCAAGCCTGTTGCAAGTCCTGTTGTTCAAGAAGTTCAGAATTTTGAACAAAATGCTCGTGTTGCCTCGACTGTTTCGTCATCTAACATTGATCTCATGGAATTGATGCAAAGAAATCAAGAGCTAATGGAACAACTCATGTTAGGTTCTATGGGTACTAATAATATGTCATCTTCCTTAGGTAACATCTGGTTATTTGATTGAGGCTGTTGCAATCACATGACACCACATTCAGATTTGTTTGTCACAAAACAACCTCCATAATAATTTCCTTCGTTTGTACTTCGTTTGCATGTTTCCTTCGGTGGACATGTTTCTACTTCTCATTTACATCTCCCTAAGACAGTTCATGTTCCAAATTTATCTTTCAGTTTAATCTCCATTAGTCAATTATGTGACTCTGGTCTAATTGTTACGTTCTCTTCTTCTGGATGTATTGTGCAGTATCCAAAGACCCAGAAGATTCTTGGAATAGGCGGTAAAGTTGGTCGGATGTTTGAAGTGGTCTATCTTCGGTTACCAGAGTCTTCATTTAATTTTGTTGCATCCACATCTAGCTTCTCATGTTTTGATATGTGGCATGCTCGCTTAGGTCACTTGTCTAACTCTAAACTTAAATTACTAGCTACATCTGGTTTGTTGGGTATTGTTCAAACAACACCCATCTCTTGCTTATCTTGTAAACTTGGCAAACACCATGCTTTACCATTTAAGGCTAATGAATTCAAATCAACTTGTGCTTTTGATTTAATACAATAATTGATGTTTGGGGGCCGACACCTCATTCTTCTATGGGTGGTGCTAGGTACTTTGTGTTATTCATCGATGATCATAGTCGTTTCACATGGATTTATCTCATGAATAAACGTTCAGAACTACCAAGTATATACATTTCTTTTGCAAAAATGATACACACACAATTCTCACAATCTATAAAAATACTTCGTGCTGACAATGCTATGGAATATAAAGAGTCATCTCTTCTTTCATTTCTTCATCAACAAGGCACTGTTTCTCAATACTCTTATCCTGGTACATCTCAACAAAGTGGTCGTGCTCTTCTTATTTCTGCTCAATGTCCTGAGTGGTTTTGGGGGGAAGCAGCCTTCACAGTGGTTTACACTATTAATCGACATCTCACTTATGTTCTTCATAATAAGTCTCCATATGAGTTATTGTATGGTATGTCTACTGCTTATGATTTGCTTCGTGTTTGGGGTTGTGCCTGTTTTGTTCAACTTCAACCACACGAGCGACCCAAACTTGAGCTCCGTTCTCGTCTGTGTTGCTTTCTTGGCTATGGGATAGAACATAAAGGATATCGCTGTTGGGATCCAATCTCTAAACGACTTCGTATATCTAGACATGTCACATTCTGGGAACACAAAACGTTCTCATCTCTTTCCAAATTCCAAGTTTCAACTCCCTCAACACCTCTTTTCTTCACTGATGCGTCTATCGATCTCAACTTGTCTGACACTGTACCTCATCCCACAGATTGCACATTTAATTTTGAATCCTTCGCTCCTTCGTCTTCTGATAATTCTCTTCTATTTGAACCATCTCATGTTTCTTCCGATCGCTCTCAAACTTCTAGTCCATCTCCAACGTCTACTTCTGAGACATCAACTGATTCAGCCAGCACTTCTCAACCATCAGAAACACGTACATCAAACAGGGTTAGACATATTCCTTCTCATCTTCGTGATTATCATTGCCATGCCACTTTGTTTTCTCATCATGAACCTGTTTCCTATAAAGAAGCATCGTCTAATCCCCTTTGGCAGCAAGCAATGACAGAGGAGCTTCAAGCTCTTAACAAAGCTCAAACATGGGATTGTTTCACTTCCACCAGGAAAATTGTCTATCGGATCAAAGTAGATTTACAAAATCAAGACCAATTCGGATGGTTTAGTTGATAGGTATAAAGCACGTCTTATTGCAGCAACTCATCGTTGGACACTCTATCAGATGGACGTCAAAAATGCCTTTCTCAATGGCGATCTTGTTGAGGATGTGTATATGCAACCACCATCGGGTGTTAATTATCCTGTTGGTTATGTTTGTAAGCTCCGAAAGGCTCTTTATGGTCTTAAACAAGCACCCCGTGCTTGGTTTGAGAAGTTTAGCACTACAGTTTTATCGCTGGGTTTTTCTTCCGGTTACTATTCTTATTCTTCTTCTATATGTAGATGATATGTTCATTACAGGGAGTGATCATGCACGTATTTTAAGCCTAAAACGGTCTCTCAGTAGTTGTTTTGAGATGAAGGATCTTGGTGATCTTCATTATTTTCTTGGTCTTGAGGTTCTTTACGACAACTCCGACATTTATCTGCTAAATACATTTCAGATCTTCTCAAGGCAGGCATCACTGACACCTAGGTTACATCGATACCAATTGAACCTAACTCCCACCTTGCTCCTGGTGCTGGACCTCCACTTCGGGATCATACTCTATACCGACAGTTGGTTAGCATATTCTGTTCATATAGTTAGTCAATTCATGGCTGCTCCATGTTCAGATCACTATGCAACTGTGATCCGTATTCTCAGATCTCTAAAGGGAACTACGTTTCATGGTCTTCATTTTTCTTCAGCTTCATCTTTGACTCTTAAGGGTATTGTGATGCTGATTAGGCTGGTGATGTGACCGACCGTCGGTCAACTAGATATTGTTTCTTTCTTGGAGATTCACTCATTTCTTGGCGAAGTAAGAAACAATCATTGACTTGAAGATCAAGCACAGAAGCCGAATATCGTGCTCTAGCTGATACTACTCAAGAATTGCTTTGGCTTCGATGGATTTTGGCTGATATGGGGGCACCTCAATTATCTTCTACATCTCTTTGGTGTGACAATCGAAGTGCTATTTAGATAGCACATAATGACGTTTTTCATGAACGTACTAAGCATATTGAGATAGATTGTCACTTCATTCGTCAACATGTTGGAAGGTCAGTTCAGCTTCTCTTCATTCCCACCGTTGATCAACCGGATGATATCTTTACCAAAGCTCTTCTTCCAAGTCGTTTTCAAGTCCTTGCTTCCAAACTCAACTTGTTAATATTCGTTATGTGTTTATTTCCTTTATTGTACATGTTTTTCATAGTATAGGGACCAATAACGTCTTTTTGTCATAGTTAGATATATTTATATCTTGTTTTGCTTCCTTTGTAATATACGCTCTTTTCTTCTATCAATACTAAAACCATCAGTTATGGTTTCTATGGTTTCTGCATCTTATATGTCTGATTGAGAAATCAACACACGTAATATATATAGTGTTTATTTTTGTTCCAACTTTATCAGGTCTAGTTAACGAATCAGTTGAAGCTCAAAACACAGAAAATGAGCATTGTGATAAAATTATCGAAGGTGGAATACGCTTGCTAAGGTGCTTTCGAGACAAAAACAGGGAAGGCAAGATCTTCATAACTCTTGACCGGAAAATGGGGTATGTTTGTGTTTATGGTAATCAAATATTTTGAGCTTAAAATGTGTATGCTTGAATTTATAACTGGGTTTGGATTGTGAGAGACGAGTTTTGGTACTTGTGAGAAGTGCATATGTGGTTCTGATGAAAACCAAGAGAAAACTGTTGCTGTGAAAACACATTCAGTGTTTGGTACTTTGGTAGATTCCTTGGAGAGAAATGGTAATTCTATCTTTATTTCAAAGTCTTGACGAATATGTGGTTTTGTTCCAAAATAATGATCGAAAATGAGTTTAGTAGCTAAAAGTGTCTAATCGTGGGTACGGTTTCAATTGAGCTGGGTTAGCCAAGATATACCAAGCTCGACACTGAAACTCGAAGCTCAATAAAGTGTCTCTTGAGCTTGACTCAACTCAATAATTTATTTTAAAAAAAATACTTAAAACTATATACCTTAATGGCTTAATGACAACTCAATAAGGCTTGCCTAGACTTGAAAGACTACTTGACTCAGTTATTTATAGATATAAAATGTAAAACTGTTGGTACATATAGAAGCTCGATAAGGCTTGCGATCATCATGAGTCAGGTTGTTTAATACTTTAATACTCGAGCTCGACTCGACATACTACTCAAGCAGCAAGAGCTCAACTCGACTCAAGTTACTTTTGAGTCGATTTTGATTATTTTCCAAGCCAATCTTAAGTGGCTTGTGAGTTAGCTGAACTCGTTAACACCCCCTAATCGTGGGTCATGAATGATTTGTATAAATTATTTACGAGGGTTTCATGGCATGAGTTAAAATAAAAAAGATGGTATTTCTGGCCTACTGATTGAAACTTGAGATTCTCCAAATGGAGGTCTTAAGTTCTACTCTTAGGCCTCGTTTGACTCATGGAATGAATTTTGAGGTAAATGGACAGTGTGTTTGGAAATATCATTTTGTGAGTCAAATGGGGCTAGTCTTTTGAATTTGTTGGTGGGATTTCCCTCGTATCAAAGGAAATATGGTAATTGTCAAGGAAAAAGCAAGCTTTTTTAAGTCTCTAAAACCAAGTGGCGAGACTTTTCGTCCAATGATAGTTTGGGGACTTTTCAACTATTGAAAAAGCTAGGGGTTCTAAACAGTGAATGAAGGCTATAGATTATACCAAATACTAATATGATCGTTTTTTTTGTAAGGGAAGTGATTTGTACACAACACAAATTTGTCAATTTGTCATACACATTTCATATAAAATGACTATTCTACTCTTACTTTTAGGGGTGAATTGCAATGATAATAAAAGTATTATTGAGGGTAAAATAGTCACTTTATATGAAATTGTTGTGTATGACAAAACTTTGTTGTATACAAATCACCTCTTTTTTCGTAACGCCTCAATTGCCGATCATTTCCGTTTTTGGATATTGTTGAAGTTATGACTAGAAGTTTTGAAAAAAAAATTCTATGTTCCAATCCTTAACAAAAATGGCTGCAAGATAATGTCAAATGTGTTTTGGATATTAGAATTGCGTTAACAAGGATTCTTTTAACGAAGTAGGGATGCTATCGAAAAGAAGAGGAAAAGAAAAAGGAACCGGAAAAGAAATCTGACTACCATGAAAGCTGATGCCAGTGAATATCATATTGATCAATGGAATGAGAAGTTTGGTTCAAATTCAAGAATGACGGAAGAAAATTGGTGAGACATAGTTTAGTTGTCTTAGGGGATGTTTGTTTATCTTTTAATAGAATCATTAAGAGGCTGTTTAACCTTGAACGAGCCTCTTAATGGTTCCATTATTGTTTTTCTAGATAACCAGTGAAATCCTGACTTGGGGCCCGTAAATACCCCACAAACCCATTGTGTACCGTTTAAAGCAGACTGGTAATACAAATTGGGTTTACCTCTATCATGTATATGAAAGATTTTGGCGAGCAAATATGTTTGAAAATATTAACAGTTCTTCTGAATCCCATGAAAGAAGCCAAAACAAGGCGAAGGAGAGGAAAAAGAAAAGTAAACAACGTAAGGACTTTGTTAACTATTAACACATAATTGTTGTTTTGATTTCTATTACAATCTTTCGGTTTTCCATACAATCTTTGTAGGGACCCGTACTGGAGATAGCAACAATTTTGAGAATCGAATGTCAACACGTTGCAAAACCAAGTAAGTCATCCATCATACATTCATACCGCATTTGTTCTCCCGCTGCCTCTATAGTTTATACATGCTTTCGTGTTTTCCAAAAGGCAAGACATTTTTCAACAAAATAACGAAAACCAACCTAGCATTGCAGAAATAAATCGATAAGAATCAATATATGAAACAAATTTGTATGTTTTTAGATACTGATATCAACTCAATTGGTTTATGATCAGCAATGATTCTTCTGGGAAGGTGAAGTCAGGGGTGCAAGAAAGAAAAGTAAAATAGTGTTTACGAAGAAAATGACCAGTTGATAAGCGGATCGAGTAGTATTTTGTGTAATTTACACTTATATATGTGTGGTTTAAGAAGAAAAACAGCATTGCCTGCAATTGGTTTTTTGGGTAAGTGTAGAAGGCAATGGTTCTTTGACACTCTGAAATAACTTGTTGCATAATATCAATTTGATGTATTAGTAAACGTAACAAATGATGTTTGAACTAAACAGAACCGAAGCCTGCCAGACCAAGCCGATTGTAAAGACTAAAGGCGAAGATCGGTTATGACCATCGAGGTTCTTGGTTCGGTTCAAGTTGTGGTTGTGTATTGGTTACTATATTGGACTTGTGACTAGTAGTGTACATGTTGGTCAAGGCAAGATTGGATTGGAGCGGATTTGAGTGTAAATGACAGTGGCGGACCCATGATTTTTGGTCGTTGGTGGCACAAAATTGAGTTTTGTTTTCGATTTTATAATTTTATTAATTAGATTGATTGTGTCAGGTTAACAACCGATAATATTAATTGCAATTTCATAAATTTTGGGATTGAACAAGAATAATGAGTTTGATGAAATGAACCAAAAATTATAAATAATAATGACTTTTTGGGTATTTATTAATTCAGTGTTTTTTATTTGTTACATTAATTATAAATAATTACACTACAAATTTTTTTATTTGATTGAAGGTTATAAATTTTTTTTATTAAATTATTCTAATAATGTTTTAATATTTGAAAAACACGGTTTCACGTTCAAAAAATCACCGGTTGCACAAACAAAAAATCGTAAAAAATCACATTACGAAATATAATTATTGACGGAAGGACCAGTGACACGTGCCACCTCTGTGTGTCACTTGGGTCCGCCCCTGAACTATATAAAATAAAATTATCTGATTTGTCATAGACATGTCCACTTGACTTCAAGTGGAATAAAAATTTGGAATTTTGAAATTTAAAACTAATAAATATAAAACGGTGTAGTTTCTTTCTAAAAGGGACTTGTTAGGTCTTCAATCAACTAACCGATCATCGATTTATTAAAGTTTCTAAAATTAGAAACTAGACTTGAAACTGAGTTTTTATAAAAAGTTATAGAAAAGGACATAAGCAAACATAGTCTGTTATTAAATATGTAATTGCAATAGTTTACATTTTTTTAAGACGCTGTTTGGCTTGCAGAATGGATTTCAAAACAATTGGAAATTAGATTTAGTTTTTAGTTTGTTTGGTGGGAGGGATAAAATATAATCTTAGTATTTGGTTAAGAATGTAAATTGTGGTCGGTTGGAATCTAAATTCATGTAAAAACTACGTGTTTGGTTTGTAGTTGGGAATTACTATAGCTCAATAAGTATGGCTTTGAAAGTAAACTGGTATAGGAATCAATATTGTTACTTGAAACAAGTTGTTTGGTTTATATAATTGCTTTTGGTAAGATTACTAAAAGCATATTTGGTTTGTCATGTTTTGACATGAGAATACGATATAATAACATTTTGGGATATCTGTGTAAAAAATCCTCAAGTTGGATCATTTTGTAATTAAAACCCCCAATCATTTTTCATTGCACAAAAAACTCTCAACTGACTAAACTTATTAAAACGAGGTTTTTTATTTACAAATGACTTGCAACCAGATGAACCGGTTGCAATCTGCTGACCAACCTTTCGTCTCTAACGAATCTTCTTTCCAGTGAATTCACATGTCTGTGTTTTATGATTGAAATTCACATTTCTTGTTGATTTCTTTATTCAAAACTGTGTTTTTTTTGTTGGAATTTACTTTTTCGACAAAATTCCGATGGTCATTGATGACTTGTCGATGATGGCCTATGACTTTCAATGGGTTACAATCAGTAATATCTCAATTCCGTGAGATTTTGCCGGTTGATGTTTTTTGTTCAATGAAAAATGGTTGAGAGCAGTGGCGGATCTAGAAAAAATTATCGCTGGTGGCACCAAAAGTATGACCAATATATATACTACATATAAATTAAATAAAAATTACGATTTCATTAAAAATTATCACTTCCACTTGAAGGTTCTGTTACCGAATTATAACTTTCTTTCAAAAATTTATCCATTGAAGTACAATTATCAATTAAGACTATATAAAACATTTAAATTTACAATGCCACAAAACAAATATGGGTTGGGTGCACTAATATAATGGGCAGATAGAAAGCTAAGGGGTCACTAACAAATATGGTCTGGGTGCACTAAAAGGAAAATCAAACTTTTTTTTGCATGTGTGGGCTAATTGACTGATGGCCAGTCTCCACTTAAATCCGTCAGTGGTTGAGAGTTTTAATCACAAAACTGGTCCCACTTAAGGAGGCGTTTGGTTCGCATATTTTTTTTCTCTGGGATTTGCATTTTGTGAAAGGATTTGCATTATGCAGCATTTGCATTTGTCAGGATTTTGTCAAAGAATTTGCATTATGTTATACAAAAAATTTGTTAATCTGAAAAATGCAAGGTAACTGGGATTTAAAATCCTAGGGGGAGGCTGAGATTTTAAATATCAAAGAAGGGAGGGATTTAAGAAATCCTGGGATTTGAAATCCTTACTGAAATCTGCGAACCAAACACAGGATTTTAAATACAAATCCCAGGAAATCTCAGGAAATCCGCGAACCAAACATCTCTAACAATTTTACCATACTATTATTTGTTATTTTTTGTAACAAGAAAAACATATACATGAAATCAACTTCTAAATTTCAAATGACGATAGAATCATATATTAATGAAAAGAAAAGCCAATTACAAAATTCGAAAGGTTTTTGTCAACGTACTATTAAAAACAATAATAAACAGTCATATTATAACATCATCAAATAACATTACATCACAGTCCAACTTTTTCCAACCCCTCACTAAATTACATGGTAATTAATAAAAGAAAGGGAAAATAATGTAAAAAACAAACGTACTTTCAGTATTTTTCGAATAAGTCATTGCACAAAAAACGATTCCATAAAAATCCCTTAGTTAAAAAAGTTTTCTTAAAAATCACTGCACATAAAATGTTTCCATTAAAGTCCTTTAACTTAACCAAATTTTATGAAAAACTTCTAAAACATCCTTAAAAAATCCCATAGAACAACACAATTCGTAATAAATTTCAAGTTAAAAGGACTTTTATGGAAACATTTTTCATATATGGACTTAATCGAAATATATCAAAAGTGCGTTGGTTTTTTGTATAATTTTCCGTAAAAGAAATAATAAATAATAACCAAAATACAATAATTTTAAAGGTTAAATACCATTTTGACCATCTAATTTTTAGATTTGTCTCATTTAGCCACTAAACTATTTTTTGTCTTAATTTAGCCACTAAACTTTATTCTAATGTTCTATATTGAGAAAATAAATAAAACCAATGGCTAAATCGATACAAAACATGATAGTCTAGTTGTCAAATCAGGACAATTTTTAGTGGTTAAATCGGTAAAAAAAAGTTTAGTGGCTAAATACATACACAAAAAATAGTTTAATGACTAAATAAAAAAATCTAAAAGTTGAATAGTAAAATGACACTTAACCGTTATTTTAGTTTCAATAACATAAATATTGATAATTAACGGGTCAAATTCAAATGGGTAAAAGCGTATGCTTTATAAAATTGATAATAATCATCACCGTAGTAACAAAGAAATGAGAATTTAAAATTGGTGGATTAAACCGGAAAACCGAAAATAGTGATTTTAAAGAAACCGAAAGCAGACAAATTTTATTAATAACTGATTGGTGGGCTGGATTTTTTAGTCCATATTTAAAAGGATTAAGATCATTTTTGACCATTCAATTTTCATATTTGTCTCATTTAACCATCAAACTATTTTTTTTACACGTTTAGCCATTAAACTTTAGTTCGATGTTCTATTTTGAGAAAATGATTAAAAGTAATGGTTAAATGTGTACAAAGTATGATAGTTTAATGGTCAAATGTGTACAATTTATGATAGTTTAGTGGCTAAATGTATATGATTTCAATGGTTAAATATGAACAAAATTAATCTAGTGGTTAAATGTGCACGTAAAAAAACGTTTTGATGGCTAAACATGTAAAAAAAATAGTTCAGTCAAAGACAAATCGAATGTTAAAAACTTAACCCTGTTTAAAAACCACAACCACTGTTGCTTTACTTTTTCCGGTGGAACCGTTGCATGCCATCGGACTTTCGTCGTCTTTCACCAACATCGAGAAATTCTGAGATTCAACAACCTGCCGATCGCCGATTGGTACAGATGGCAACGCCATTTAAATGGAGAAGACAACGTGGCGGCGGAGGATCACACTCGCTTGGTCGGAACATCAGCCGGAGATTCAGAGGATATGTATCTAGAAAGTTCCTCTTTCGATTCTTCCTTATAACCCTTGCAGCCATCGCCATCCTCCCTCCTGTTTATTTCCACTTCAGTCTCCGACGTTTCCATCAGGTAAATCAATTTCTTCTTGCGTAGTTGCATTTATGGTGATACTCTTGTTACTTCCAATATTCTATTTCGCAGATGATTTCCTGATCTTATATTCTCATTTTGCGTGTGAAAAATTCTACTTCTCGACTCGATTTGGTTCAGATTTGAACGGTTTTGAGCTAAATTCTGCTATTTTGGTGACTATATAGTCTAGACTTGAAATGAAATGGTGCCGTTGTTAGGTTTTCAGTGTCTCGACTACGAATTTGTATATGTCCGGAATCGAATCAACATATAATAGCAGATTGTAGCTTCATTTTCGGAATCCAGGAAGTGACATTTTTCATGGCGCTTATGAGGTGGCAGTATTCCTTATTCGGTTATTCTGCTTTTGAATGTTTAGGTTTACGCGGAGGTACCACAGGGAAGTCATATCCAATGCGAGACTAATATGTTTAAGAAGGATATAAACAAATTTAAAGACTGAAGTTGATTATAGTCTTTTTACTCTCAAACATGATGTCTTTATTGCAGCCTAAAGATATGAGTATTAGTTAAAAAAGAGAGATATGATTGTGTTAAAATGCGGTCATGTTACAATTTCAAAATTGAATGAATGTTAATCACTAAAGCTTTTCGGAATATGTTTGGTAACTATTTTTAACCACATAAGTAATGATACGAATACAAACCGGCTATTATGGTGCTAAGTTCATCACAAAATCCATTTCAATTTAGCATTTCAAAGAATAAGATTGCAACATAGAAAACTCAGTCTAATACTCTAATGTATAACGTAGTGACCGTGTGTATCATCCATTTTACCATAATTCCTAATATATAGTCGGCATTTATGGCAATTGATTATGGCTTAATGTGTAACATAGTGACTGTGTATCATCCTTTTTCTTTCAAACTATAATTCCTTTTACCATCTAATTAACTTTTTGAAAGAGGTACGATCAAGGAGATAAAATTTGAATGTGTATACAAACAGGATATCAAATAGAATTCATCATTGAACAATTCTGCATATGCTCAAGTTTAGAAAAAAATAAGTATGAAGTCTCAGACTTCAGATAAACTGTAAGTAATCTTGTAATGCTGCAAATCCAAGGATTAGTTATGTCCTGCATTTGGGGGTTGTCTACAAGTTAATAAGAGTACTTATTGGACCTCTACTAGTTTTGACTTTTGACATTAGGAAATTTTCATAAATTTTCATTTCACTCTTAAACGCAATCAACATTATATTAAGATATATGGTGGCTTTAATAAATAAATTTTGACGACTAGTATTTCATGGATATATACACCAAGCACTAATTTGCTAGTATTCCATGCTTATATCATCTACTATCGTAGAATTACAAGTAAAATATATTGGTGGAGTTCAATATCAAAGATGCTGTGAGTCATCACTCATCACATGGTTATTTGCCCATATCTTTGCAGGCACAGTTAAAAAAGTGCCGCTGGTTAAATAATCCTCCTCTTGTGTGTGCTCATGGTGGAGATGCTTCCAAAGCCTTTCCTAATACAGTATGCATCTAATGTTTTTGAATCACAAATCTTATTTCTACCGTATAATTTTTTGGTTATATTCATATTTTTATTTGATTTGTTAGACATCAGAGTACAATTAAGTTATGCAACAATCAAATTTCATTTGATTATAGTGAAGATCCATTTGCTTAAATAATATTTCAGATTTCTAATTCAACGTAATATTAAAAGGAACTTCACAGTCAAAATATTGTATTATGGTTTCTCTCCATTTTTTGTCTTGTCTTAGTCTTTTCTATTTCTGTTTCACTCAATAGATGGCTGCTTATCATATTGCTCTTCGGTCCCAAGTAGACTGCATTGAGATAGATGTTTCTCGTTCCGCTGATGGGGTTTTGTTTGCTCTTCATGACAGGTAAGTTTTTGAGTAATTTGTTGTATTGTTTATACCATGTAAATGATTATATTATTTGTGTGCATGATAAAAACCAAAGAGGCCAAAATAGTTAATAAATGAATAAATGATGTAATGTCTTTAAAAAACATACCACATCAATGGATCATAATGTGCCTGATGCCTTGATCTTTGGTGCATGGCCTCTTATATGAAACCAACTAGCCTAGTTTTAAGTCATGTTGGTCCTTGTTAATGGGCATAATATGAATTAGTTTGAGCCATTTGTAGAGTTGATTCTGATATGAAACAGGCAGGGATTTGCAGCGAATATCTGGAAACAGTTCATCCAAGGTTGGATACCTGAGCGCAAAGGAGGTGAGGCTTTCTTCATTCGTTTTTATGTGCTATTATTGTTTAGTCAACATCTTTTAGGGGGCGTACAACCGTTCAATAGGGAGGAATCAAAGAGAAAGGAAATGAGGATAAATCAATGGTCTTCTAGTCGGAAAGGGAACACGGTTCGCTAGGTAGGTCGTATCCGGTACGGAGGGGGTAGGTTCATTTTGGAACGCTCCGGTACGGTGAACCATATAGTTTGGTACGATGTACCCAATTAAAATAGAATTTTTAAGGCATATTCAATTAAATAGAAGATTTAGGAATAACAAGTTAAAAAATAAAAATCTTAAGGCATATATTGTAAAGTTGAGTGTTCTTAACATATTTATATTAATCAACAAATCAAAAACGTGGTAGGAACCAAAGGTCGTGTATTTCTAAGAGTTCAGCGAATCAGAACAGTGGTGAGAAACCAAGGGTCGCAAATCTCCCGCCAGTCCAAAATTGATGTACCAATTAATGAAATCGTGTACCAATTCTTCAAATTCGCTCCAATAACGCGACTGGGATCGAATTGACCATCGACTGCGATCGAATTGACCATCGATTGGGATCGATTTGACCATCGCATCGATTAGCGATCCGGTGGACGTTTCGAACGCTTTCGTTCCGCGATTGGGAACGAAACGATTGGAACGGGATTCGTGGCTAACCTAGCGAATTGTGTGACTATGTTCTAGTCTTCTAGACCACACAATATGGAAATGCGGTAACCATTGATGTCCACGGATAGTCATTGGTTGAGCCTTATCAAGTTGTTCCTGCGAAAGGAGGGATGACCATCCTGTGCAATGAGAAAAATGAGCTGATCCCTTCTCGCATGGTCACGAGTTGACGGGTTGGTATTGACTATTGTAAGCTTAGTGATGCCAAACATAAGATCATTTCCCTTTCCCTTTATTGAACAAATGCTTAAATAGTTTGGCATGAACTTAGTGCTATTGCTCCTTAACAGATTTTCGGAATACTTCCAAATCCCTATTTTCTCGAGGTTCAAAACTTCATGTGCACTTATCGCACATTTGCTTATGCAATACACCCCGCTACCTTTGAAAGGTATATGATGACAATCTTCGACGACATGATCGAAGAGAGCTTGAATATATTCATTGTAGACAAAAATGATAGAGATTTGCTAGCTGTCACCAATTGTACATTAAATTGACAGGCTTAATTGTAGGGATTTAGCTTTCATTACTTTCCTAGATTAGTGTCCTGTTTTTTTGTATAAATTCCTCATTAATCTATTCAATAAAATACAGAGAAAATAGAGATTATTCATTGTAATATGGTATCAGAGCCATAACGTTCCTTTGTTTCAAATTTTCCTTTCGTTGCTGTGTTCTTCCAAGCAAGAATCCTTTGTCCAAAAATTTTCATTTCATACTTCAATCTCTTCAAAAATGGTTAACGACAGCGAAAATCCTACCGACACATCCAAAATTCTGCCCCATGGCCCTTCTGCTCCTTTTTCCGGGAGTGAATTCTTCTCTTCAAATAACATCCCATAGATTGAATGGTAAAAATTATCTCCAGTGGCACAATCTGTCAAAATTGTTATGTGTGGCCGAGGAAAGTTGGGATACATTACTGGTGATCTTCCGACTCCTAAATCAACAGACTCTTCGTATACTACCTGGATGGCTGAAAATTCTATTGTTCTTGCCTGGCTCATAAATTCAATGGAACCAAATATCAGACGTCGTTATCTTTGGTTCAAAACAGCCAGGGAAGTTTGGGATGCTACATGGCGCATGTACTCTGATCTTGGTAATGCTTCTCAGATCTTTGAATTGCGTTCAAAATTAAAAGAGATGAAGCAAGGTACTAGTTCAGTAACACAATACTTTTCTGATCTACAAGACCTTTGGCAAGAATTAGATCTATTCTTTGAAGAAGATTCTCCATGTGCTCAATGCAGTGTGAAACAACGACTCAATCTTGAAAAAGAACGAGTCTTCGATTTCTTGGCTGGACTCAATCGAAGCCTTGATGAGGTACGTGGTCGTGTTGTATCTCGAGACCCTTTTCCTACCACCGAAGAAGCCTTTGCTGAAGTCCGTCGTAAGGTAATGCTCAATGATGATTCACCTTCACCTACTCCAGAAGTTTCTGCATTGGCGTCCAAAAAATTTCATTCCACTGGACAGCGTCGTTCTGACCAACGGTTCTGGTAGACGACCATGGTGTGATCATTGCAATCGTCCTGGCCATACTCGAGAGAAGTGCTGGGTCCTCCATGGAAAGCCAGCAAATTGGCAGAACCGACAATCATCTGAAGGACGTGCTTTTCACTCTAAATCAGATCCCTAAATGACAAGCGAATCTATTCCGTTCAGCAAGGAACAAGTTGATCATCTCTACAAGCTTCTCAATCAATCATCAACACACATCTCTCAGCCGTCCGGGTCATGTTCAATGGCCATAACGCAAATTCTGTTCATAATTCTTCCAGTAATGTCTTACACACATGGATAATTGATTCCGGGGCCTCTGATCATATGACGGGTAGCCCTGATGTTTTTTGTTCATACTCTCCATGTTCTACTAATATTACGGTTCGAATTGCTGATGGTTCTTTGATTCCAGTTGTTGGCATAGGTGATATTCATCTATCATCGCACCTGAAACTCAAATCTGTTTTCCATGTTCCTGCATTAAACTGTAACTTGATCTCTATTTGCAAACTCACACGTGATAATAATTGTCTGGCTAAAGTCTCTCCATCTCTATGTCAATTTCAGGACCTATCATCGGGGAAGACGATTGGCAGTGCTAAGATTCATGGTGACCTTTATTGCTTTAAGAACTCTTTATCTGAAAATCAGCCGAAAGTCCATCAGAGTGTTGTTGCTTCTGATTCTGTTTTTAGTACTAGGGAAATAATGTTATGGCATCATCGTCTTGGCCATCCCAATTTTTCCTATTTAAAAAGATTGTTTCAATCTCTATTCACTAATAAGAGCCATATTTCCATTGATTGTGAAATCTGTCAACTAGCTAAACACACTCGTGTCTCTTTATCTCCGAAAATTTATAAACCATCTGAACCATTTTCGTTAATACATAGTGATATATGGGGAGCTTCAAAGGTAACCACATCCAATGGTAAAAAATGGTTTCTCACGTTCATTGATGATCACACACGAGTTACTTGGGTTTATCTACTTGGTCACAAAAACGAAACAAGCCACGTATTCAAATCCTTTCATAAGATGATCCATACTCAATTTCAAAAAGATATTCGAACTCTTCGTACCGATAACGGAAAAGAGTACTTCAATTCTATTCCTGGGAATTATTTGTTGGAAAATGGAATTGTACATCAAAGTTCATGTGTTGATACTCCTGAACAAAATGGAGTCTCGGAAAGAAAAAATCGTCATCTATTGGAAGTAACTCGTGCTCTTATGTTTACTATGAATGTACCCAAATATCTATGGGGGGATGCGATTCTAACTGCTAGTCTGCTACATATCTTATCAACCGCCTACCGAGTCGTGTTATCCAGTTTGAGACACCTTTGTCTCGTCTATCTAAAACATATCCCCACATGATTTCATCCAATACTCTTCCCTTAAGAACTTTTGGCTGCACAGCCTTTGTTCATGTTCATGAGCACAATCGTAGTAAACTTGATCCCCGTGCAATCAAAACTATCTTCGTAGGGTATGCTCCATTTCAGAAAGGTTACCGATGTTTCTGTCCTCGTACAAAAAAGACCTACGTCTCCTGTGATGTTACCTTTTTTGAGGATACTCCCTATTACTCATCACCTACACTTCAAGGTAAAACTCAAGATGAAGTTTGTTGTCCTTGGGAAACTCTTGAATCTCAATCACTTGAAGAAGCTATAAAACCAATTCAGCAAATCCTCAAGTACTTGAGGAGTGTTCAACAAGGGATATGTGTGAAGCTTCAACAGAACATACAGAAAAAGATTTCCAAGTTTACACTAGACGGAAGCGTTCTCAAGCAGAAAACGAAACCATGAATCTTAATCACGACCAAGAAGATGAACCGATGGTAGATCCTCAAATGGAGTCACGTAACACTCATTCACAAAATCAATCAGGTACATCTAGTTCTATTCCTGATTTGGATATACCAATTGCTGTCAGAAAAGGTGTAAGAAATTGTACAAAACACCCGATCTCTAAATTCATCTCTTACTCAAATTTATCAGCTTCATTCCATGCTTTCACTTCTAGATTATCTAGCATAAAAATTCCCAGGAATATTCAAGAAGCACTTCTTGTTCCCGAATGGAAAGCTGCTGTTTTAGATGAAATTCATGCACTCACGCAAAATAATACTTGGAACTTGGTAGAGTTACCCGAAGGAAAAAGCACAGTCGGGTGCAAATGGCTATTCACAATTAAATTTAAAGCCGATGGTTCAGTTGAAAGATACAAGGCTCGTTTAGTGGCGAAAGGTTTCACTCAAACCTATGGAATTAACTACACGGAAACGTTTGCTCCTGTTCAAAACTCAATACTATTAGAATTCTCCTTTCACTAGCTGCTAATTCCGATTGGCCTATATATCAACTTGACATAAAGAATGCTTTCTTAAATGGTGAACTTGAAGAAGTTGTGTTTATGGACCAGCCCCCTGGATTTGAAGAAAAATCAGGAGGCACAATTGTGTGTAAACTCAACAAGTCTTTGTATGGTTTAAAACAGTCCCCGCGTGCTTGGTTCGAGAGATTTTCAAAGGTAATCAAGAAATATGGATACGTTCAAGGACAGGCAGACCATACTATGTTTGTAAAGCATTCTGGAAATAATCATATTACAATTCTCATTGTATATGTTGATGATATAATTGTTACCGGAAATGATAGCAAAGAAGCAACGAGAATCAAACATCTAATGGCTCAAGAATTCGAAGTTAAAGATCTTGGAACATTGAGGTATTTCCTAGGGATGGAGTTTGCAAGGAGGAGAAGGGGTATTTCTGTTTGTCAAAGGAAGTACACCTTGGACCTGTTAGAAGAAACTGGAATGCTAGGTTGCAAACCAAGTAATACTCCAATTGAACTTGGTAATAAACGAAAGTTGTTTCAAGGAAAACCGGTTGACACAGAACGTTATCAACAACTTGTCGGAAAGCTTATCTATCTATCTATCGCATACACGACCAGCCAAGCCATTGCCTATGCAGTGAGTCTAGTGAGTCAGTATATGCATGCTCCATGTGAAGGTTATCTTAACGCAGTTTAGAGAATCTGACGGTACTTGAAGCAAACACCTGGAAAAGGCTTGTTCTTTGCTAAGATAAGCGAAATGTGGAAGCGTATAGATTGGAGCTATTGATGATAAACGATCAACATCTGGATATTGTACCTTAGTGTGGGGTAACATAGTAACTTGGTGTAGCAAAAAACAATCCGTGGTGTCTCGGAGCAGTGCAGAGGCATAATATAGAGCCATGGCCCTAGGAATCTGTGAAGTTCTATGGATAAGGAGAATTATGAAAGAGTTGAAGATTGATCTTGTCGAGCCTATGCAACTCTATTGTGATAATTAGTCTACTATCAAAATAGCTCACAATCATGTTCATCACGATAGAACTAAACATGTGGAAATAGATCGGCATTTTATCAAAGAAAAAATAGATGGGAACATCATCAACATTGAATATGTTCCAACATCTCAACAACTTGCTGATACACTCACAAAGGGGCTATCTGAGAACTCCCATAAATTTCTTATAAGCAAGCTTGGTCTCATCAATATCTACAGCCAAGCTTGAGGGGGAGTGTAGACAAAAATGATAGAGATTTGCTAGCTGTTGGAGATTTGCTAGCCGTCACCAATTGTACATAAAATTGACAGGCTTAATTGTAGGGATTTAGCTTTCATTACTTTCCTAGATTAGTGTCCTGTTTTTTTGTATAAATTCCTCATTAATCTATTCAATAAAATACAGAGAAAATAGAGATTATTCATTGTAATATTCATGGATGATTTTTTAGTTTTTGGCAACTCTTTAAATTTATGTATGGCAAATTTAGACAAAATACTAACAATATGTGAGGAGTATATCTTGTCTTCATTGGGAGAATTGCCATTTGATAGTATGTGAGGGAATTGTCTTAGGCCACAAACTCTCAAGCTTGGTCGAGGTCGAGAAATGTATAATTGACACAATTTCTAAGCTACCTTCACCAACCAATGTAAAAAGCATTTGGAGTTTACTCGGTCACATACTCACATGTTTTTATCATCATTTTAAAAAATATTTTTCAAAGATAGCCCTACTGATGAGACAACTTTTTGGAGAAGGCATTCCCTTCATCAATGTTGTAGAAATCGCTAGGCGGGAGTCGGCCGGCCGACTGGGGACTAGGGAGTAGTCGGCCTAGGCGGGGAGTAGTCGGGGAGTTTCGGATTGAGATTTTTTATTAGTAAATTTTAGAATTATACATACATCATATATATAAATACTCAAATATAAATATAATTAATCATAATATCCGAAAATATGCTTTATAAGACAACATAATTGTTAAAATCTTCAAATACACGTACTTCAAAGTTCAAACATAGAATTCTACTTCATTAATATTATAATTAGAATATTAGATGAATGTTCCTTGATCTTCTTGACCATATTGTTCAATGATTTCAAAGTATAAACCCTAATCTGCATCTTTTTGTCTTTTATTTTCTGTTTTTTATTAAATTTTTTTTTAAAAAGTTGGCTTTGACCCGCCTAGGACCGCCTAGGCCGATTCCGACTAAATCACTCCGATCAGCGCCTAGGCCGATTTTTACAACACTGCCCTTCATTTTCTCACCCATTTGTCTTAATTCCTTCGATCTCCACAAGGAAAAACGTACCAATGCACCTATCATGTAATTCTGGATTGGTCCTTCCATTTAAACTCATGTGAGAAGTAAGCGACTATGCGGTTTTCGCCATTTTGGGTCAACAAATAATGGAAGGACCAACAGATAATGGGTCAAACGATATATTATGCAGGCATGGATGTTTTCAAGCTCGTTTATGAAGAATTCGTTCAGTGTCGGAGTAAGGATCAACAAGGTCCATATACATAAATCATGATTCATAAATTTCCTTCCCAACAAATAAAGAAAACAAGTAAACTCGTACAAGACAAGTTAAAATTCGATAAAATTAAGAACTATAAAAGTAACTTCCTCCGGAACGAGCTCTCAAGGAAGGATCGACTAATCTAGAAAATCTAAGTTGTCAAAACCAAGGGTGTCCGACAACGATGCCAAAAACTTAATAGCCGTTTAAGCGCAGCCAAACACATGTTTTAATATGAAAATGGAAATACATAAATAAGCTTAACTAGGGGACAAATAGGCAAAAGTACCTGTTGTTACCCTACCCATACAGCCTAAGTTCACATATCGAACTTAGTGACACGTGAAATGATGATACTAAATTAATAATTGGCCCAAAATTAATGGTAATCAATTGTAATTAAAACATTAATGAGGTTTTTGTGAGTCTGAATGCATAATGACTACAAATGATTTGAGAAAATGTTGTAATAATAATGGAGACAAGTATAATCACTTGAATTAAGTCTCCCTAATTGTTGACTTCATTAGAGTTCATAACTTCACATTGAAATAATTGTTCTATGAAGAAACTAAAGTAACTGGATTTCTCTTTCAAATCCTTTTGTTCTACAACTGTTGGAAAGATTTCTCAAATTTCTTGTTGAAAACCACCTCAAGTTGGGCCATAAAAACCTAGAATGGGTGGGTTAAAGGTGATCTTATTTTCATAAAAAAGTACAATTCTAATTAGATTGTCATCTCAATGAAAATCAAACCACAAGAATAACACATTCTTTCAGGAGTCATTCTTCTCTAGTATCATTTCTAAGGACAAACTCAGTTAATTAAATGATTCTATTAATCAAACACAAATGATCAAATAACTAAGTTTTCAATACTAATTAAATCACTCATCCATGGAAGAACTACCAAGAACATGCAACAAAAATGGAAGCTTTTGAATTAAGATAATCAACTAAAACAATAATAATCATCCAATGTTCATGAAACAGTCATCTAACAACTAGAGTTCGTTAACCGAAATGATTACCAAGGATGTTTATCCCATCAAACAAGACCAATATGATGAAAGATTCAGCATGTTAATGAGAAATTTTCACTAATAATGAATTAATGATGTAGGATGGTTGGATGATGCAAATCCTTGAAGTTCTTGATGTTTCTCATCACTTCCGTCTTCGATCTCTTGCTCCCAAAATCGCCTCCAAGCTTAGCTCCCATTTCCAGATCTGAAAAATGAGGATATAAACTTTCAGGGTTTTAGCAACACACGTGCTCTAGAACAAGCACAGAGTGCTTCATGATGAGCACGACATGCTTGTTTTACTGTGATTCTGGGTATGTCAAGCTGCACAGAAGCATGGTGTGCCTGCCACCTCATAGAGCATGGCATGCTTAGTCCTTTCAGCACTTCTTGATTTTGACTAGTATTCTGATTGGAAAGGAAACAATAATGATCGTTACAAGTATGTGCTAAATCTGTCAATTTACAGTGTATTAGGGATAAAAGGTGCTGATATCATCTCTATAAGTATATCTAATTTTAGTGATATCAACCATATAATTGTTTCGATTCTCCTTCCCCTTTTTTCAGTTTTACTCAATTCTCCTTCATTTGATAGAGGAAAGAGAGAATGGAATTTTACCCTTGATTTGATTCTCTATGATATGAACGGGAGAATCAAGAGAAAACATAGACAAATTATATGAATGAATGATCCAAGTCTCCTAACCATGATTTGTCCTCATTTTCACTCTTTGATTCCTCCCTAGTAAATGCCCTCTAAGAGTATCTACAATTCTGTTGTCCTTGTCATAATACAAACATAAAGAAACTTAATTTGTTGCATTTCTTTTAATGAAAGCGCTAACTGCTCTCTCTCTTTCATTAATCTTTTTTAAAATCTCATCACCAATTGTTAGTGATCTTCAGTTAAGCTAGTTTACTCTGGATATTTGGTGACGAATTGAGCATTTGACCTAAATAATGAGATTATGATAGCTGTCTAGTTTCTAAACTAATTTTCTTTTTCAAGTGTACTGAAAGTTAAATGTTGAATGAGAGTATATTTTAGCTTGTTGTTGTAGATAAAGGAGTTGGATGGCTCTCGGTTATTACCATTCACTTCTAATGATGTAATCATTCCCACCATGGAAGATGCACTGAAGGTACAGTCAAGTCCATCATACTGATTCTAATTTTTATTCTGAATACAAGAGAGAAGAAACTTAAAATTGATTAGAAATACATCCTGATAATCATTTTATGTTATTTCTCCTTAAATTACACAACACATTTCACTTGGAAATAAACTACAATAATTCTTCAACAAGGTCCTGCAAATCTTACTGTTTCTTCACAATAAGATTTTCAAGTATATGCATTTGGTCTGTTCTTCAGTTGATATCGAGTTCCGTTCAAAGGGTGGTTGTTGATGTGAAAGTTGGGCCTCCATCGCATGAGAAGGGACTCGCAAAAGATATACTTTCTGTTGTGAGTCTTCTTCTATCTTTGCAATTTCCTTTTGTCTTTTTGGTCCTATGCTAATACTAATGACATGCTAATCGCTTTAGTGATTTATTACTTATCCTGTTATTTGCCTTGATTTTGAAACAAGGACACTTTCACCTTTTTGGTTAAACCTGAATTTGATTAAATTAAAATTTATAACAAGTTGTGGCATCATCTTTTCACATCCAAGTTTGCAATTCCAACTCCAAGTGATATATGTATAACTCACAAACTTACACATGGGTAAAACATTCATCAAAGTTACAACGCAACATGCAAATACGCACATCATCATCAAAACACATACGTTGCAGTGCTCGAACAACTTAGTTTGTACTTAAACACATACTATGACTGTTACACCCCCAAGTGAACCCCAAAGACATCATCTAGTAATAACTGAAGTTGATGAGAGACTACCCTACTAGCACAGTACCACATTATCTTCTCTGACAGTCTGACCTGTGATTTCCATGATTGTGAATTTTGAATCTGGATCTGGATAGGGTTGAAAGAAAGTGATTGACAATGGGTATGTTTGGCAAAACGAGCAAGAGCTGTGAGCAGTAGCTTTTATAGAAGTATTTGGTAAAACTAGTTGTATTGTAGCTTATAAGTAGTTTGTTTACAAGTGACGGTAAATTTATAATTGTTGATAGGGTTAAAAAGGTAAATTTGTTATACTAAAAACTCAAGCTCCTGAAAAAGTAGTTTGTTTTTTAGTGCTTATTTTTTCAATATAAAAGCTCAACTCTATCAACCTAACAAACCCTTTGTTTTAACATGAGCTTGTTTTACAAAAACAAAAACTTAACCTTCTAAAAGCTAGAAGCTCGTTGCCAAAGTGCCCAACACCTCGGGTCAGTTGGTCACTAGCCTTTATATGCATTTTGGCATTTTGCAAGTGAAGACAACAATATCATCACATTTCGTGAAGTAATAAATAAGGCTTACACACAGGGACAAATATAGAAACAATATCTACATTGGGGCAAAGATAAAGATTCTAAAGTTGAAATCTTCAAAAAGAAACTAATAAGTACAAAACTTATAAATCATATAGGGTTCACATGTCATTTTTCCAAACTCAGAAGGCCTCGTGTGGGCTCTGGCCCTTTTAATGCATTCGTCCTTTGCATACACTCTGCTTTAATATTCATAGTCCCTAGAATTGTGAAAAACAAAATTTAAAACATATGTGTTCTGTTCTATTTAACAACTGTACCACACAAATAATTGCAGGTCAAGAGGACACAATGTAAGAACTGCGTTATATGGGCTAAAAGCGACAATTTAGTGAGGGATGTAATTAAGCATTCACCAGATGTAATGGTATGATCCAATGCACCTTAATTACGGACAACATTTTTATTCTGTAATCTGAATATTTATTGAGAGCTTACAACTTCGAAATCATAACATTCATTGCCTATTTTTTCTGTGTTAGGCATCTAATGTGAAATAACTTCCCTTATAGCTACTTTCTTCTGGTTTGTTTCCGTGATGGTGGCTAGCGTAGGGGTGTGTAGAACTTAGGATTGTCCTGAAAAACCGTTGGGATGTACATGTAGTGCACACTATACATTTGGTACATGGTACTGATTTTACGGTGTAAATTTGGTTTTGCTGCGGTACGGTATTTGTAAATGCAAGAACAAAAAAGGTATTAAACTGGAACCATAAACCAGGGCTAGTATGGTTTTGATATGGTCCGGTTTTGTACCATTGCACACCCCTAGGCCAGCTGTCGGGGACATGAAGGGTTAAATCCATGGCCGTTGCTCCTTGTGGATTTGTTACTGTGAGAAAGTAAATACCCATGAGAATGTGAAACAAATTGATTCATTAATTTTATAATGTTCATTGAGTTTATATATTTACAACTTTGAGTAGGTTTAGAAAATAATGAATCGATGTTACAAATTTAATAAATCAATTCACTCCTCACATTTCTTATAAATATTTTGTCTGTCATTTGATCCTTAATGATGTCTATGTTTTTTGAGTAATTTATCTTTCTCATGTTATTTGTGGTATCGGTTGGTTTTTTTTTCGCTTAAAAAGGAGGGGTTTAGACGTTTAGTGAGGGGTGGCAATTCTGGCCCATTCAAGCAAACGGATTGATGATCAAAAGACAAATTTAACATAAATTTAATTTTTTTTTCAAAAAACAAATTGTTTAAAATATCGTTTTCTAGAATTTTATTTTTTAGAAAAAATTATGTTCTGGCTTAGTTTTTTACTATGGGCCATTTTTACCGTTCCGTCCGTTTGACCTGTTAGGTCGAAATTGCCACCTGTTTGATAGTTTCCGTTTCATTTTCATTAGTTTCTTGTGGTTTTGTAGGTTGGTTACATTGTTATGAAGAACTTTTCATCTGGAACCAGAACAAACTTATTGAGGATGAGAGATGCCCAAGTTGTTGGCATGTACCATGGTCTAGTTGACGACGCGGCTGTAAAAATTCTTCACAGGTACGTAAAACTTTTACGAGTTTACCCGTGTGATGGTTCTTGTATCTATCAATGCTTGATCTCTCACGCACATAATCAAATTTTTACAAAATAACGTATATCAAGCGTTATATCAGAAAAAGAAAACAATTAGGGTGCATTTGGTATGGAGAATGAAGAGAATGAAATTGAATTGATTTTCAAGCTTATTTTTTCATAGGATGTCACAATGATTTTTCAAGTGAATGATCAAGAATTGGTTTTTAGTGTAAATATCATTTTGTTAATTTTCTCCTCAACACGGAGAATGAGAATTGTATTGATATGTTACTGTTATTTGTCAACAAAGCTTGAAAACTAAGACAATTTCATTCTCTTCATTTATTCGTACCAAACGCAACCTTATAAAATATTATATTAAAAAAAATTAGAATTTTAAAAATAATTTGGACAATAATAATTTTCATATCAGATGTAGATAAAAATAACGTCATGTATGCATGCTTATACATACCAATGACAGGAGGAAAAAGAAAGTTTACGCGTGGACTGTTGATGATGAACCCGCTATGCATAAAATGTTGAACGAAAACGTAGATGCCATCATCACCAGCGATCCAACTTTGCTTCAAAAATCTATGCGTGATATCAGGAAAACATGCCTTGTCGATGGTTATTCGATGGGATCATGACATGAGAAGTTGAGAACTAAACGAGATAATGCATAATTTTGTTCGGCTTTTAGCCCGATTTTGTTAACTGTTATTTGATTATAAAAGTTAAAGACCTTATAAACTCCAGTGTCAATTCCTTACATGACTGGATTCCCATGTGTTCGCTAAAAATAACAATGTATTTTAACATGCTCAAAACAGCAATGTACTTTAACAACTTTATCAATGATAGTAACAATGTGTAGTATGTTATAAAGGTTATCAATAATAGTAATGCATTGTGATTTTGCTATTAATATTAACAAGATATTGCTATTGCTAGTGGATAACATAAGATTATGTCGTTAACAAAGTGAAAGTATATAAGTGAAAGTATATTGTCATTACTGATAACTTTCGTAACACATTGTTACTCTAACTAAAAAAAAGTAAAAGTACGTTTTTATTTTTAAGAGTTGTATCTTTTAAACTAATGATAAAAATCAATTAGATGGCCAAATGTTTGTCTATATACATAATATATACCATTAGAGATTTGGAAAGATCACCTTGAAAGGGGTGTCGTATGTAAAGGTATATATATAATACAAGATTACAATGAGGAGACATACATAATAACAAACTTCCTAAGTTACAATAACAAATTTCATAGGTTACAGGTTTTTCATAATTATCTCCTAGATTGTTTGATTCTCTAGAATCAATCCTATTACCCCTCTTCCCCCCCCCCCCCCCCCCCCCCCCCCAAGCAGAGTGGGGGAGGACCAACACGTAGCTTGGTACGAAAGTCCTCAAAGAGAGGTCCAGGAAGACTCTTTGTAAAGATATCTGCTAGTTGAAGATGAGTGGAAACGAATTGAGTGTGGAGTTTCCCAGATAAAACCAATTCACGAACAAAATGGTAGTCAATATCAATATGTTTCGCACGTTTATGAGAAATTGGATTCTGGCTAAGAAACAATGCACTTTTATTGTCACATAAGATGGTAGGACGAGTAGCCGGCAAAACATGCAATTCTCGAAGGAGATGAGTAATCCATACAATTTCTGCAGCTGTGTTTGCCAAAGCCCTGTACTCAGATTCACAACTAGAGCGAGAAACCGTAGGTTGTTTCTTAGCACTCCAAGAGACTAGATTTCCACCAAGGAAGATCGAATAACCATAGGTTGAGCGTCGGGTTTCAATGCAACGTGCCCAGTCGGCATCCGAATAACCAAGAATTGTAGGTGATGAGGAATGAAGAAACGAGAGCCCATATGAAATGGTTCCTTTGAGATATCGAATAATACGTTTCACAGCTTGAAAATGATCATTAGTGGGTGCATGAAGAAACTGGCTCACCTGATTGACGGCATAAGATAGATCATAAGATAGATCTGGACGTGTTATAGTGAGATATTGAAGAGCTCCCACCAGTGATCGATATAATGCTGGGTCCAAGAAGAAAGTACCTTCAGTGGTGAAATAAGCTGCCGTAGATAAAGGTGTGGCAACCGGTTTGGCATCAACTAAATGTGCTCGAGTCAAAATATCATGAGCATACTTAGACTGGCTAAGAAATAGACCGGAGTCGGTGTAGGAAACCTCCAAGCCCAAAAAATAACTTACTCGACCAAGATCAGTAATCGAGAATTATTTATTAAGACGAGATATAAAGTTGCTAATTGTTGAGGCATGGTTTTCGGTTAGAATAATGTCATCCACGTATACCAGAAGGTAAAGGATGCAAGAATCACGTTTGAAAATGAACAAAGAGGTGTCCGTTCGACTGCATGAGAAGCCGAGGGTAAGTAGGAACGTACTTAAGCGTTGAAACCAGGCTCGTGGAGCCTGTTTGAGACCATAGAGAGCTTTCTTAAGTCGACAAACGTGATTGGGAAAACGAGTATCTAGAAATCCAGGAGGTTGTTCCATGAACACTGTATCTGTAAGATGACCATTTAGAAACGCGTTTTTGACGTCTAACTGGTGAAGAGGCCACTTGTAGAGCACTGCTAGAGAAAGAATAATATGTACAGTAGATGCTTTTACTACCGGACTAAACGTAGCAAAATAATCCACGCCGGGAACTTGAGAGAAACCTTGAGCAACAAGACGAGCTTTAAAACGATCAACAGTGCCATTAGCGAGAAATTTAGTTCAAAACGCCCACTTTGAGCCTACAATATTTGAGTTTTTGGGTCGTGGAACAAGTTCCCAAGTGAGATTCCGTCGTAACGCATCCATTTCATCGCTCATCGCTGCAAACCATTTTGGATCTTTGGATGCAGATTTGTATCCTCGCGGCTCTTTTGCAGCAAATAGGGCATGATGTAAAGGTGACGATGAGATATATGACAAATCTGCAATATGTCTGGGCTTGAAAACACCAGCCTTAGATCGTGTCACCATGGGATGGCTGGATGATGAGGAAGATGGAGCTGTAACCGGTTGTTCTGGAACGACAACAGGAGATAAAGGTGTTGAAGAGTTTTGTGGTTGCTCAACAGGGGCTGGAGTGGAAGAGTGAGCATGACAAAGATCACATGGAGCTGAAGGGAAGGAGCGGGTTTGTTGCGTATTAGGTGACGCAGCAACAGGTGTCATTGGAGGTGTCATTGGAGTAAGAAGGTGCTAGTCAGAACGTGGAGAAAGCCATCACAATAAGTTGAAAACAGAAGTTGATCAGGTGGCGTAGTGAGAGAAGTGTTGGCAAATGGAAAACAAGTTTCATCAAACTGAGCATGGCATGTTGTGTAGATACGCCAAGTAGATGGATCCAAGCAACGATAGCCCTTGTATTGTGTAGAATAACCGACAAACACACACTTGCTACTTCGAGGAGCAAGTTTATGAACTGAGTAATGTCGAAGATAAGGAAAAACACATCTAACAAATACTCTAAAATTGCCATAATTTGGAGGAAAGGAGTATAACAATTCATACGGAGACTTATAATTCAAAAGCTTTGTGGGTAGCCGATTAATGATGTGTGTGGCTGAACTAAAGGCATATGTCCAGAGAGAGGTAGGAACATGAGCATTAAACATCATTGCTAAGCCAGTCTCAGTTATATGATGATGTTTCCTTTCTGCACGACCATTCTGCTGAGGAGTATAAGGGCAAGATAAACGATGATGAGTACCGTTTGTCAAAAATAAGTTTCGAACCCGTTCATTCACAAATTCTGTTCCACCGTCAGATTGAAAATTTTTAATCTTGCATGAGAATTGTGTTTGTACCAAATTAACAAAGGCATGTAGAACTCCATAGAAACCTGACTTGGCTTTTAAAGGATAAAACCAAGTAAATCTCGAGAAATCATCAACAAATATAACATAATAACGATACCCATCCAGAGAAACAACAGAAGAAGGTCCCCATAAATCACAATGAATTAAATCTAAAACATGCAAAGATCGTTTCAATTTGAGATCAAAAGGCACACGTTTACTCTTTGATAATTGGCATGATGAACAAATACGAGGATTTGGTAAAACAGAAGTAACAGATAAACAACCAACTTTACTAAGTAATGTAATAATATCAAAAGAAGCATGCCCTAGTCGACTATGCCATAGATCATAAGAAGCTTGTACTCTATTTGAAGTGAGATTTGCCAAAAAAGCATGTTGGCCTTGATGTAGCACATATAACCCCGTGCTAGAGGTTCCTTTGAGTGGCGGTTCTGAATTTCAAACATATCATCAGAGAATAAAACATCAACTGGGTTATCCTTGGTAAGTTTGCTAATGGACAAAAGATTCTTGTTGAGTTGTGGCACAACAAGAACGTCAAGTAAAGTAATTGCAGGAGAGATAGATGAAGTACCGATGAGAAATAGATGAAGTATTACCATTACCAAAGGAAACTTGATCATTACCAGAATAAGTAGAGACTGAGTCCAAATGAGAAGTTGACGGGTGATATGCTCATATTTATACATATTTTTGGCATCATTTCCCTTGCAATTTGGTCGGTTTTTCTCTCGAAATATGTGAAAAAGATATCTAATTCATTCATTTTTGTGATTCGTAGGACAAAAGAGGTTTTATCAACGAAGGAATGAACATCGAAGAAAAACCGACAAACTTTAAAGCCCCGACGAGTTCTCGTGGATTTTCTAGAAGAAAAGAAGCGAAATTGGTGAATTTTTAGAGCCTACGACCGTAGAAGGGGGAAGCCTACGACCATAGGGGATACAAGGAGCATTACCGTGGGCTAGGGCACGGGTTTAACCAAGTCAACATGGCCTACGACCGTGGAGCTTAAGGCATACGGTCGTAGGCGGCGCAGAATCCTTATAAACAGAGCAGAAGCGGCCAGAACGCAGAGGAGGAAGCAGAATTCGATTTTCATCAGTATTTTACGAATTTTTGCAGTATTTCTTCACATATTTAAGTAGGTTTAGCATAGTTTTACTTAATTAATCATTCGGGATTGATATTTGCGTGGATTGAAGCATTCGGTTAGCGACTTAGCGGTAATCGTTGGTTTTTCGTCACTTTTTGCAAGATTTCGCGTTCCTTTTTCTTTCGTATTTCATGATGAATGCTATTAATTTTTGTTTATTTTCTGTTTTTATTATGGATCGTGAGTAGTTTATTATTCACCCGCTTGGGATACGAATTCTATGTATTAGTTGGTGTATTATTGGATTGATTGATGGATTTTGGTTTATATTTGTCGGATTGTTGATTATTTCATGTTTTCTTGTTAAAAATCAGATTTTTATTAATCTTTGCATTGTTTTGCGATAATGAAGTGTTAATTAAATCCGCGTTTTAAAAAGAAAGATGCTTTAAATGAAAAATTAATAGTCAATTATCTCTTCTAGGCATTGTGTTGCGATAATGATTTGATAGTTGATTGTTAATCTAGAATTTTGTGCGTTTGTTGGTTCTTATGCATTGTGTTGCGATAATAGGGTTGACAAATCATAAAGTTTGAATTTTAAGTGACAAAGTTAATTTGTTGGATTTCGGTGTTAATCGATTATCTTTAGGCATTGTGTTGCGATTATAAGATTTATTGGTTAATATTGGAGTTTTGACGAGTTGCTTTGTTTCATCACGTGGTTATCAAGATTAAATATTTTAACTTGAAGTAATTAAATAATCGGTAAATTAAACCAAAATCCGAGCTTAATTGAATTTATAATTGGTTATCACCCAATTTGTAATCTAGAATTTTGTGCGTTTGTTGGTTCTTATGTATTGTGTTGCGATAATAGGGTTGACAAATCATAAAGTTTGATTTTTAAAGTAACAAAATTAATTTGTTGGATTTCGGTGTAAATCGATTATCATTAGGCATTGTGTTGCGATTATAAGATTTATTGGTTAATATTGGAGTTTTGACGAGTTCCTTTGTTTTCATCACGTGGTTATCAAGATTAAAAATTTACATTGAAGTAATTAAATAATCGGTAAATTAAACTAAAATCCGAGCTTAATTGAATTTATAATTGTTTATCAACCAATTTGTCTTTAGTCAGTCAATTTGTAACATCCGTCAATTTGACCTGGTACGTGGAATTATTTTAGTGGATAAATAATTTATTAATATTGGGTTGGTCCAATTATATCCCGTTTCGTGGATTGATACGTGTCGGGATTGGGGCTTGCGTGTCATCGGGTTATAATTTTAATGAACGGATTATATTTTTGGGATCGTGGGATTAAATGGATTAAATGAGCATTAATAGTGAAAATGTGATATCGGGTTCGGGTTATTGGGTTCGGGACCGATTGAGATAAAGACGTATATATGTGTGTGTCTTTCTTCTCCCTTATCCATTGTGTGAAATCCCTAAAAGTTCTAAAGTGTATGTGTGTGTGTTTTGGTGAACTCCAGCAGCAGGATTTCAGCTCCAAGCCTTAGATTTTGAGTGTGAGACTTGGAATTTAGCTTCTTCTTCTTCTCCTTGTGTTGTTGAGCTCCTCCAAGGTAAGGATTCTTGTGATTAGCCTTCAATTTAGTGTATATATGAGTTGTGAATTGGGAATTGGTTTGAGAATTCATAAGGGTATGTTATGTATGGTTTTGTGTACCCTTTGATGCCTAAATTCGTGTAAGTGAGGAGTTTTGATACTCCTGGCGCCATGAAAATCGCAGGTCAGGATGCAGGGGTTTCGCGGTGTCACGGCGCGACGACCAGGGGGTCCGCGGCGCGACTAACTGCCTGCAGGGAAGATCCGAGTTTTGTCTTAGAAAAGGGACTTGAGTCAGAATTGTATCAGGTTTCCTTCGGGATTGCTTGGGGTGTGTTTGGTTCGGGTTGGAGTCTTGTTGGGACTATATTGGGTCGAGTTTTGGGCCGGGTCCGGGTGTCGGTTGAGTTTCGGTTTCGTGAGGGGTTGTTGGGTCGAATTGAGTTCGGGTCAATGTGATTGTGTGATATGTGTTATCCGGGAATTGTGTTTAATTATTGGGCCACCGTGTGATTACAGGGACTAGTGGATCGCGAGCCGGATTTGATCAGGGCGTTCAGACTTCGAGGAATCAATCAGGTGAGTACTCGAGACATTTTCTAAACGCGCGCCATCTTTTACGTTATAGTTGAATAGCTATTTTGTGCGTGTTATATCTATATGAGACAGGGACGTGAACCTCAGGTATACTCTATTCCTTATACGTGTTATGTATGAGATGTGAGATCGGTCCAGGGGTCCGTGATGAGTTCCATACGGACGATAAGTCGCGAAGGGGAATCGCGCGGGTTGACTGTCCCTTACAGTCCTTGGGGCGTATATATACGGCAGGGCCTGTAGCCGGGTAGCTTCCGTGCTACAGGGTATTACCGACCATTGCTGTGTGTGATGTGTCTATCGGGGAGGGGTCCCCACAGGGCTATGTGTACTCCGATCTCATACTTATGCCTTATATCTGAGATGTGTGTTGGGCTATCGGGACAGGGACAGGGATTGTGTGTTATGTGCTTATGTGCAGTGTCAACCCTCGTGTGCTCACGGGCTTTATAGCTCATGTATTCGAGTCTAACATGTTCAGGGAATCAGAAGGGATCTCAGCCGCCGCCGAGATAGATTCGAGGTTGTTCGAAGATTTGTGATAGTTCCGTATCTTGTATAGAACAGTTTGTAATAGTTGTTTTGGGAATTGCGTACCTAATAACCGGGATTATATGTTTTGCTAGTATGGGATTATGAAATGTAATCGTATGTTATTATGTATGAAGTTTAAAGTTTTAAATTTCTCGTAATCTGCATTACCCTATGACACGTGCGTGTATAGATCCGTTGCGTTATTGCCACTTATGATATAATGTTGACGTGGCATTTCCGGGATCGGGAGGGGTGTTACAGCATGGTATCAGAGCTTGTGGTTTGAAGCTTGAGTATCATTAGTGGATGCTTAACTTAGACCTTGTTCCGGTCCATGGGGGATTGTTTGCGATTATATATAGTGGATTAACCGACATGCCTTAGTGTATAACGTTGGGTGATTTATCCCTTGTGCTTAATCGTTTTGCTTTGTGCAGATTATAATGGCAGATCAGGGAGAGGGTTCGGACGCGGGTAAGCCCCCCAGTGATGAGTATATTCGTAAATCCGAGCTGCTAGATGTTCTTACTGAGTTCTACAGGCAGCAGAAAGAGCAAGAAAGGGAACAGGGTCAGAGTTTGGGGCCAGTTGTCCAGCGTACCGAGACCGGATCAGGGGGTGGAGCATCGTCATCATCTCAGCGGGGTGGATCTTTCAAAGATTTTATGACAGGGGTTCCGCCGCAGTTTCGGGGTGACGGTGAGCCGGGGGCGGCCATCGCATGGGAGCGAGAGATTGAGGCCGCGTTCCGAGTGGCCCACGTGGATCCCAGGGATATGGTTGGGTATGCCGCTTATCAGTTATGGGGCGGTGCTTCGCAGTGGTGGAAATCGATAGAATCTTCGATGACTGAGTCCGCCGCTTATGCTATGACTTGGGAACAGTTTAGGGCTATGTTTGAGCTCCAGTACATTCCGAGGGATAAGAGGCGAGAGATGGAGCGTCGGTTCCTCCATTTGCAGCAACGTAATATGACAGTCCAGCAGTACGTCGACCGATTTAATGAGTATTCACAGTTCGCGCCTCAGCATGTCGACACCGAGAGCCGTAAGGCGGATGCTTTTAGCGATGTGCTCCGATCGGATATCCGGGAGTTCGTAGGTCTGCACGATACTCCGACATTCGCCAGAGCCTTAGAGATGGCCCACATGAGGGAGCGGGAGATCCTCAAGCAGAGGGAGCAGCCCTCTTCCCAGAGGCAGCGTACTGGGACTTCAGATCAGCCAGCTAGTGTGTGGAGATCTTCCGGGGACGCCCCCAGTGACCAGCGTCCGGATCAGTGGCAGTTTTCGAGTCAGGGTTCGGGACAGACATAAGGTCAGCGACGTGATAGGGATCGAGATAGAGGCCGAGACCGCAGATCGAGGCGTCAGGGCCAGGGTCAGGGACCGGGCGCGCAGAGCCAGAGTAGTGTGGGACAGGGGTCCCAGGCGTCCGGTAGTCGTGTCGAGAGCTCTTATGGAGATCGGGAGTGCCCGAAATGTCACCGGCGCCATTCGGGCCAGTGTTTATCTGAGCAGCCACGTTATTTCCGGTGCGGCCAGCGGGGCCACGCCGCTTCAGTTTGTACGGTTCCCGAGCCGTTATGTTTCAGATGTGGGAGGCCGGGTCATCGTGTCAGGGATTGTCCAAAGCCAGGGCCGGCAGTGCAGGGAGCCAGTTCGAGTGGGGCCAGGGCCGAGCCATCGTCGTCTAGCCGCCGTGAGACTGTTCCGAGGGGCTGCGGGCGAGTATTTCAGGCGACTGCAGAGGAGGCACGGGATGCCACAGATGTTGTTTCGGGTACGTACATCCTTAACGGACTTCGAGCTCGTGTGTTATTTGATTCCGGGGCAGATCGCTCCTATGTGTCTGTTATATTTTGTGCGTATTTTAGTGTGTCTCCTTCTTCTTTGTCGGTTCCGTTGGTTGTCGAGATGGTCGATGGGAGTTCGATGTTAGTGAGTCGGGTTTATCAGAGCTGTGTGTTAGAAATAGATTCCCATTAGTTTGCGATCGATTTGCTGCCGATTGAGATCAGTAGCTTCGATGTGATAGTGGGTATGGACTGGTTGACTGCCAGATGGGCTGATATTCTGTGTGCCAAGAAGATCATCCGTATACCCATTTCTGACAGTGAGAGTGTCATTGTGTATGGGGAGCGCCGTAAGGGAGATATTGGGATCGTGTCTATGGCCAGGGCTCAGAGATATATCTCTATGGGGTGTGAGACCTTCCTAGCTTATGTGGTTGACGCGAGGAAGGAAAAGAAGACCTTAGAGGATATTCCTGTGATTCGTGAATTCCCAGAGGAGTTGCCTGGGTTACCGCCAGATCGCCAAGTAGAGTTCAGAATCGATCTTGTTCCCGGGGCGGTGCCGATCGCTAAGACGCCTTATAGGCTGACACCGACAGAAATGCGAGAGTTGATGTCTCAGTTGCAGGAGCTTCTGGATCGTGGGTTTATCCGTCCGAGTTCGTCGCCGTGGGGTGCGCCGGTGCTATTCGTAAAAAAGAAGGACGGTAGCATGCGGATGTGTATTTGACTATCGGGAGTTGAATAAAGTGACTGTGAAGAATCGTTATCCGCTTCCACGTATCGACGACCTGTTTGATCAGCTCCAGGGCTCGAGTTTCTTCTCCAAGATCGACTTGCGATCTAGTTATCATCAGTTGAGGGTCAGGGACGAAGATGTGCCGAAGACCGCGTTTCGGACTCGTTATGGGCATTACGAGTTCCTTGTGATGCCGTTCGGTTTGACTAACGCACCCGCCGCTTTCATGGATTTGATGAACCGGGTGTGTAGAGATATGTTGGATAGATTCGTGATCGTGTTTATCGATGATATCCTTATCTATTCGCGAAGTGCCGAGGACCACGAGCAGCACCTCCGAGAGGTTTTAACCGTGCTGCGCAAGGAAAAATTGTATGCGAAGCTGTCCAAATGTGAATTCTGGCTTCGGGAAGTGCAATTTCTGGGTCATGTGGTCAGTGCCGAGGGTATAAAAGTGGATCCAGCCAAAATTGAGGCAGTGATGAGTTGGGAGCCTCCGAGATCGGTGCCTGAGATTCGTAGTTTTCTGGGTCTCGCCGGGTATTATAGACGCTTCATCCAGGATTTCTCGAGGATTGCCTTGCCGTTGACGAGATTGACACGGCAGTCAGTTCCGTTTGAGTGGTCCGAGGAGCAGGAGCGTGCGTTCAGAGAGTTGAAAACTCGGTTATGTCAGGCTCCAGTGTTGGCTTTGCCGGAGGGTACCGATGATTTTGTGGTATATTGTGATGCTTCGGGATCAGGGTTGGGCTGTGTTCTGATGCAGCGAGGGAAAGTGATCGCGTATGCTTCGCGCCAGCTGAAGACTTATGAGGAGAACCATACCGTGCATGATTTAGAATTGGACGCCATCGTGTTCGCGTTGAAGATTTGGCGCCATTATTTGTATGGATCTCGATTCATTGTGTATACCGACCATAAGAGTCTTCAGTATCTGTTTAGCCAGAAAGATCTGAATATGCGACAGCGCCGTAGCCTTGAGTTGCTTAAGGACTACGATTGTGAGATTCAGTACCACCCGGGCCGGGCTAATGTGGTAGCTGACGCGCTGAGCCGTAGGGCATGCGGCCAGACTATGATTTCCAAGGCTTCGAGGCTTGAGATCACCTCGACATTGATCGATAGTCTGAGAGTAGCGCAACAGGAGGGCTTGCGAGGTGATAATGTGAAGCGAGAGCGTCTGACCGGGCAGCTTGAGTCATTGATCAGGGATGATCCTGGGCTGTATGTGTTTCATAATAGGGTCTGGGTCCCGAGGGGTTGGGAATTTGCGACAGTTAATTCTTGATGAGTCGCATCGGTCGAGGCTATCTGTGCATCCGGGGAGTACTAAGATGTACCGTGATCTCCGTGACTTCTACTGGTGGCCGGGAATGAAAAGGGATGTGGGCCGATATGTCGAGCAGTGCATGACGTGTCTCAGGGTCAAAGCCGAGCACCAGAAGCCGCACGGGCATCTGCAGCCGTTGGAAATCCCCGAGTGGAAGTGGTATCACATCGCGATGGATTTCATTGTGAGGCTTCCACGCACGGTCCGCGGGAATGATATGATCTGGGTTATAATGGATCGTCTAACGAAGAGTGCGCACTTCTTAGCCGTTCGGGGTACTATCACCATGGATCAGTTGGCGAGGCTGTACATCAACGAGGTGGTATCACAGCATGGGATTCCGATGTCGATTACTTCAGACAGGGATACGCGGTTTACATCTCGGTTCTGGCAGAGTTTCCAGCGGGAATTGGGCACCAGGGTTTAGCTAAGCACGGCGTACAGGCCGCAGACTGACGGGCAGACCAAGCGCACCAATCAGACCCTCGAGGATATGTTGCGGGCGTGTGCTATCGACTTCAGCGGCAATTGGGATGTGCATTTACCGTTGGTCGAGTTCGCCTATAATAACAGCTATCACGCCACGATTAAAATGGCTCCGTTTGAGGCACTATATGGGCGTAAGTGCCTGACCCAGTGTGTTGGGGCGAGGTCGGTGAGCGACCTATCAGTGGGCTGGAGCTACTCCAGGAGACTAGTGATAAAGTGGCTGTGATTCGGGAGCATATGAGGGTCGCCCAGAGCCGTCAAAAGAGCTATGCCGATCGCCGTCTAAAGGAGCTAGAGTTCAGTGTCGGGGACCACGTGATGCTTAAAGTGTCGCCGTGGAAAGGGGTTATCCGGTTCAGACATCGTGGGAAGCTGAGTCCGCGGTATATTGGGCCGTTCGAAATTGTTGAAAGAGTCCGGGATCAGGCCTATCGACTGCGATTGCCTTCAGAGTTGGCCGGTGTGCACGATACGTTTCATGTGAGTCATCTCCGGAAGTGTCTGGCTACAGATGATCAGTATGTGCCCTTATCTGAGATTACAGTCGACGATCAGCTGCGATATGTGGAGCAGCCCGAGGCCGTTACCGATCGAAAGATCAAGAAGCTGAGAAATAAAGAGATTGCCTTGGTACTCGTTCAGTGGAGACACCATAAGGGTACCAGCGCTACCTGGGAGCCCGAGTCAGAGATGCGATCGAGATATCCTCACCTATTCCAGAGTTCGAGTTAGATTCCGGGACGGAATCTCTTTAAGAGGGGAGGATTTGTAACATCCGTCAATATGACCTGGTACGTGGAATTATTTTAGTGGATAAATAATTTATGAATATTGGCTTGGTCCAATTATATCCCGTTTCGTGGATTGATACGTGTCGGGATTGGGGCTTGCGTGTCATCGGGTTATAATTTTAATGAACGGATTATATTTTTGGGATCGTGGGATTAAATGGGTTAAATGAGCATTAATAGTGAAAATGTGATATCGGGTTCGGGTTATTGGGTTCGGGATCGATTGAGATATAGACGTATATATGTGTGTGTCTTTCTTCTCCCTTATCCATTGTGTGAAATCCCTAAAAGTTCTAAAGTGTATGTGTGTGTGTTTTGGTGAACTCCAGCAGCAGGAATTCAGCTCCAAGCCTTAGATTTTGAGTGTGAGACTTGGAATTTAGCTTCTTCTTCTTCTCCTTATGTTGTTGAGCTCCTCCAAGGTAAGGATTCTTGTGATTAGCCTTCAATTTGGTGTATATATGAGTTGTGAATTGGGAATTGGTTTGAGAATTCATAAGGGTATGTTATGTATGGTTTTGTGTACCCTTTGATGCCTAAATTCGTGTAAGTGAGGAGTTTTGATACTCCTGGCGCCATCAAAATCGCAGATCAGGATGCAGGGGTTTCGCGGTGTCGCGGCGCGACGACCAGGGGGTCCGCGGCGCGACTAACTGCCTGCAGGGAAGATCCGAGTTTTGTCTTAGAAAAGGGACTTGAGTCAGAATTGTATCGGGTTTCCTTCGGGATTGCTCGGGGTGTGTTTGGTTCGGGTTGGAGTCTTGTTGGGACTATATTGGGTCGAGTTTTGGGTCGGGTCCGGGTGTCGGTTGAGTTTCGGTTTCGTGAGGGGTTGTTGGGTCGAATTGAGTTCGGGTCAATGTGATTGTGTGATATGTGTTATCCGGGAATTGTGTTTAATTATTGGGCCACCGTGTGATTACAGGGACTAGTGGATCGCGAGCCGGATTTGATCAGGGCGTTCAGACTTCGGGGAATCAATCAGGTGAGTACTCGAGACGTTTTCTAAACGCGCGCCATCTTTTACGTTATAGTTGAATAGCTATTTTGTGCGTGTTATATCTATATGAGACAGGGACGTGAACCTCAGGTATACTCTATTCATTATACGTGTTATGTATGAGATGTGTGATCGGTCCAGGGGTCCGTGATGAGTTCCATACGGACGATAAGTCGCGAAGGGGAATCGCGCGGGTTGATTGTCCCTTACAGTCCTTGGGGCGTATATATACGGCAGGGCCTGTAGCCGGGTAGCTTCCGTGCTACAGGGTATTACCGACCATTGCTGTGTGCGATGTGTCTATCGGGGAGGGGTCCCCACAGGGCTATGTGTACTCCGATCTCATACTTGTGCCTTATATCTGAGATGTGTGTTGGGCTATCGGGACAGGGACAGGGATTGTGTGTTATGTGCTTATGTGTAGTGTCAACCCTCGTGTGGTCACGGGCTTTATAGCTCATGTATTCGAGTCTAACATGTTCAGGGAATCAGAAGGGATTCTCAGCCGCCGCCGAGATAGATTCGAGGTTGTTCGAAGATTTGTGATAGTTCCGTATCTTGTATAGAACAGTTTGTAATAGTTGTTTTGGGAATTGCGTATCTAATAACCGGGATTATATGTTTTGCTAGTATGGGATTATGAAATGTAATCGTATGTTATTATGTATGAAGTTTAAAGTTTTAAATTTGCCGTAATCTGCATTACCCTATGACACGTGCGTGTATAGATCCGTTGCGTTATTGCCACTTATGGTATAATGTTGACGTGGCATTTCCGGGATCGGGAGGGGTGTTACACAATTCAATCCATCGCCAATTAATTATAGTTTTCTAATTCCAAGTGGGTGACGCTTTCGTAATATAAGAGTTTCGTGAAATTTAATTTATTATAGATCTTTACTTAAGTTGCATCTGATTTGATTCTGCTCTCGTTAGTTTGTATCGCTTTATTTAGTTGTCATTAGCTGTTTGAGTTCGTAGTTAAGTTTAAATAGTGTTTGCCGGTATTCGTTTTTATTTTAATTAGAAAAAGCAAAGAAATTTAGATTAACTTTATTCTTGTGTTGCTTAGTTTGAATTAGTTATTTCGATAATTGTTTTTATCATCTTAGTTGTTAATTACATCAAAAAGGTCCGAAATAGCTAAATATTGGTTTAGGTTGTAGTATTGGAGTCTCCGATCTTTATTCCGTACCCTGAGTTCGATAAATCCTGGGTGATTCTTAAAGCTATATTGCACACGATTGGTACACTGTCAGTTGTGTAATTTATACTTTGGGTTCATTTAGTTACTAAAACCTGAGGTGTGTTTTGCACGCGTCAACGGGGCCATGTGAGCTGAAGCACCAGAATCAACAAGCCAATAACGAGACGTGTCAGAAACATGACATTGAGTAGTGAAGGCCTGTGCTAGGTTGGCATCAAGAGATGGTGAACGTTGGGCAAAAGAGTGCAGATCAGGACATTGTGGGGCATAGTGACCATCTTTGCGACATAGCTGACAATGGGGCAGACGACGACCACGACCACGACCACGTCCCCTGGAATATCCACCACGTCCACGACCATTAAGAGAAGTACCACGACCAGAGGAGTGGCCAGCAACAAAGACCACAGGAGCGGGGGTCGAACCATTAACAGATTGGAGAAAAACTCATGACTTTCTGCTTGAGAAAGAAGGTCACGGAATGATGGACGAGGTCGGATCAAGCGTTGCGTTGTTTAGAAAGTCTCAAAGGACGAGCTGAGACTGTAAAGAAACCAATGATATTTATCGGTTTCATCAAGAGGGTGACCGGTAGCAGTGAGTTGATCGCATATGGCCTTGAACTTTCGACCGAACTCGGAAACATTAGAAGAGCCTTTTTGAAGGTGACGAAGAGAATCGCGAAGAGTATGCATCCGTTCAACAGAGTCATGGCTGTAGGTTGCCTGTAATGCGCACCAGCACGGGCTGTTGTTTGCCCAATCGTTTCAGCCATTGCTTCTTCAGTAAGGGGTGATTGAATGAGAATGAGAGCACGTTGGTCAGCGGCAAGCCATGCAATGTAATCTGGGTTGGAAGAGGTAGCGGGTAAAGGTGCCTGCAGAGTACCATCGATGTAGCCAGTAAGCTTCTGGTAGGCGAGAAGGGGAAGCATTTGATTTCTCCATAATAGATAATTGGTGGAGGAAAGTTTTATATTAATCATATGAAGAACCGTAGCAAGCGGAAGAGGAGAGTCGACATCCATGGTGGAAAGAGGAGAGTCGACAGTCATGGTGGGAAGAAGGTAACCAGGATATGTTAGGCTGATACCATATTAGAGATTGGGAAAAATCACCTTGAAAGGTGTGTCGTATGTAAAGGTATATATATAATACAAGATTATAATGAGGAGACATAAATAATAACAAACTTCCTAAGTTACAATAACAAATTTCCTAAGTTAGGTTTTTCATAATTATCTCCTAGATTGTTTTGATTCTCTAGAATCAATCCTATTATATACTATTTTATTTACCCGTATAATATACAGATTTGTTTCAATAATAATTATTTTAATAAATTATAAATTTTAAAATAATTGTAAAATTCGATATTAAATGGTACAAACTTTGAAATATTATGAAAATGATGTGACTCAATATTAATTTTAAATATGATAGATTATATCCATTTAATGCACGAGAAAACATAATAAAATTCAAAGCTTTATTTATAATCAATAACAATACATAACTGAAATAGAATAAATTATTAATTTTATTAATAAATTAATATCAACTCTTAGAAGTCGTAATTTTCATTTTACAAGTGTTGTATATTAACCATTGCAAAAATTTGATATACGACACTTGTAAAATGAAAACTAAAACATGGTAACTATAATTAATCGAAATTAATTATTTATTTAAATAAAAATTTAAAGGGATAACTGCGCAAAACCCCAAACTTGTCAATTTTTTGTGATTAAAACTCCAAATCATTTTTTGTTGCATAAAAATCCCCGAACTAACTAAAAATCAGTAAATCAAGGTTTTATCAATTGGTAACCGGTTGAAACCGATTATTAATCCTACGTGGACCGGTAAATAACCTACGTGGAATAAATTTTAATTGTTAAAACTGGTTGTCAAGTATTACACATCATTTAAACCCCCGTTGATGATGTAATCCCGTTTAAAAATTATAATAAAAAATTATCAACGGGTGTTTATGTGATGTGTAATACTTGGCAATCGGTTTCAACAATTAAAAATTATTCCACGTAGGTTATTTACCGGTCCCGTAGGATTAATAATCAGTTTCAACCGGTTGTCCATTGATAAAACCTTGATTTACTGATTTCTAGTTAGTTCGGGATTTTCTATGCAACGAAAAATGGTTTGGGGTTTTAATCACGAAAAACTGACAAGTTGTGAGTTTTTTACGCAATTATTCCAAAATTAAAATTACACATGTCAAATGAAGGTTGTGCTAATTTAGCAATTTAGTTTAGTGTTAAGTGACAATCTATTTACTCTTTTAATAGTATAAATAGATTTTTCCATATTCTATCTTATATTAATTGGTTAAAAAGATGTAACAATAATTCAATCATTCACTTCTAATTATAATGCCACCAAAATCTCAGGAGATTATGGTCTCTTTCCTTTTTTTTTTTTTTTTTTTTTTTTGTGTTCCAGTTTTACGTTTACTCAGATTCAATCCGTAAACCATAATATTTTGTTTATTTGGTATGGATTTAAATCCCGGATCGTTAAACTTAATTACCAATAGTTAACTTCTTTTAAATATATTGTTTTACCCTTTTAGATGAGACTTTTTTTAGTTCGTATGGTTTTTATTAATTCCATTAATTGTCTAAATTTTATTTTGTTGTTATTATTTTTAGATTATTTATAAATATACTTAGTTTATAAGTATAATTCTTTTCGTTAATATTTTATTTAAAAACTTGATTTTTATATAGTTTTCTTTATTAATTTAAAAATATCATTTTCTTATTAGTTTTAGAAAATACCTTTTTAAAATGTAAACTTAATTTTTTTAGTGTATTTTAAATCAAAATTGTTCAATATAACTATTTACATGTATTTTCGTAAAACAATATTAAAACACATATTTTAACTTGTAATTAATTTGTTGCTATATATGTAACATCCGGAATCTAGTAGCAGGTACGTGTAATTTAATTATTGGCTTTAAGAGTTATATTGATGAGTTGGTGAAATTTAATTGGCTAATTGCTCGTGATTGGGTAAAGTACCTTGCTATTACATGTAATTTCAATCGGTTGAGATAATAACCGGTATACTAGTAATTGTGGGTTTGGGATGTTTTAATGAGTCAATTAACATTCTAAGCCCAAGTCGTTAATTTGAGATTAATTGAGTTAACGGGTGTTCATCCAGTGATTATTGAGTGTTGTACCTGTTTCAATCAAGTTCGGGACCGTCAACGTATATATAGTACGTTTATGATTCCTTTTCTTCATTTCACCCCAAATCTCAAAGTGCATATGTGTGTATGTGTATCCAGCTGAGGAAGGAGGGCAGAGAGATTGAGAAAAAGGAGCAAGGATAGCCATAACCAAGAGTTATTATCCCTTCATCGACTTCCTCAAGTTGAAGCTTGAATTCGAGAAAAGAAAGCAGATTGAGGTTAGTAATTGTTAATAAAACGAGTTAAATTGCTGTAATAAGTAGTTGGGTTAGATTGTGACCCTGGAATCAGTAAAAATGAGTTGGGGAAGAAATCCCCATGGCTGAGCAAAACAGAGCATAAACCTGCACTGTTCGTCGCCGCAGCGCGACCGCGATCAGGGTGAGTCGGTTGAGGTAATCGCTGGCGGTGGGATCGCGCCCGGGCTCCCAGACCGCGACCGCGATCGTGACCGTGCTCCTGGCCGCGCTCGTGGTCCGGGTCCGTTGACTGATGTTGAGTCCGTGAATTTAGTAGTATAGTTGTTGTGGGTTCAGTAGCTAGTCGTTACAATATAGTTGTATTTATTGTTGCCAGGATTCGTCCAGGATTCGTAGCTAAGACTGGGGGTTGTAGAGACCGCTGTTGATAGCGAGGTTATAGTCGTGCTCCAGGTGAGTTACTTACTTGTTTATTATCCGGGTCCAGCACGGATCCTTTTATATGTTGATACTCATTAGCACAGAGCAGAGCACGTGAATTACGCGTACTGTTGTGGTGCGCAGAGTAGAGTGGTCTGTTGGGTCATTCCCAACTCAGAGGTCCTGACTACCCACTACTTTGTGGAGTGGGCTATGCAGGCTACTCCGGGTCGCTCCCGATGAGGCGACAGGTAGTTGAGGCCGGCCGCATGTTGATTATTGGTCGTTATATTGTGCTAACTATTTTATAAACTGTTTTAAAGTTGTTTATAGTAACTCTCCAGCTTTCCGCTGACTGTTGTTTTAACTGTGGATCTCAGGTACGAGGACTGAGGCTAGGGATACAGCGGGCAGTAGTCGAGACCCGCCACGTGGACCGTAGTTAGTGACTACTTTCGTAAGTAGTGTCGATGTTTTGTAGTTTGGCTTATCAGCCAGTGACATGTTGGATGATTGTAACCTATACTCATGTTGTGGTTGACTGACATTATCGACGGGGTCCCGTCTCGTTGCTACTTTATGCTTGATAATGATGCTTAGTAGTTAATTACCTGTTTACCCCTTAATGATGTCGTTTATAATTGGATGACGTGGACTATAAGTCCTATGTGGCATTAGTTGTAAAAGTAAGGTGTTACATTATAAAATAAAAATCACTTGATAATATATGTATACTAAATGTTATGAATAATAATATTTTTACTAAACCTGATTAATTAAAATATTAAATAGTTTGTTAAAGGAAAATTTAAAAATTTAATAAAATTATAAGGGTTAAAAATGTTAACTCAAAAATATGAAAATTTATTTTGTAACAATTCATAAAATTTAGGGGCTAAATAAGAACTTTTTAGTAGGCTTGACAAAAAAATTCTAAGGGAATCCCTGAGTTGACCGGGGACGAGAATCTCCGATTTAAAATAATGGGGATGAGGCAGGGATGGGAGACACTTTAATCTCCGATCCTGGCCCTGATTATATTTTATGTTTTAATATATAGATTATTATACATATTTAACTTAACAATATAAATTATTCATCACATTTTATATAATATATTAAACTTCAATGTATAATAGTTTGGGTTAATTACGTTTAAAGGTAATCTATTGTCACTGTTTTTTCAATTTGGGTAACATACTAAAATTTTTTCTATTTGAGGTAACATACTTTCCAAATCAAGTTAATAAAGGTAACCGTATCGGATTGAAATGTAAAAATTACTGATATGGCAGTTTCTGTATCGAGTCATCAGTTTTTTTTATTTCTAATATTGCTTAATTATTTTTAAATTTGCTCAAAATAGCAAGGTATTATAAAAAAATAATTTTAAATTTCTCAAAATAGTGCACATCATATAACAATTAAACTGTCATTTCTGTAATAAAAAAAAATTCTGACTGTACAAAGAAATTGTCACGTCAGTATTTTTTAGTTTTTACCTTTCAATCCGATATGGTTACCTTGATTAGCTTGATTGGAAAGTATGTTATTTTAATTAGTAAAAAAATTAGTATGTTACCCAGAATGAAAAAACTGTGACAATATATTACCTTTTAACGCAATTAACCTTAATAGTTTTCTAAGCTTAAAATACTATTGATTTTTTTCTTCATTTTATTGATTATATAAATCTTTTGCATACATTTCTTTGTTTTAGTTTTATTAAAATTATAAATTAGATATGTAAATAACTCAAATAAGTTTGAACGTGTTTGTTTTAAAGTTTATTTACACATATATTTCTATTAAATTACAATTCATAGTTTAAACTTAATAATCTTTTAAGAATTTTAAAAAACCCAATTCCCCAATGGGGATCCCCGAACAGGGGCGGATGTAGTGAAAGAAAGTGGGTGTCACTCGACACCTATAAAATTTTAAAAATACTGAGTTATGTATGTATCAAAAATTCGAGTGACACCTAGAATTTTTTTGAGTGACACCTACGAAAACTTTATAAAAGTATTATATGCAAATCTAAATTATATTTGTTGATTTCGTTACCCAAACTTATTAAAATATTACTGAGTTTAACCATAAAAACTTAAAAGAAAAACAGAAGTCCAGTAGAAATAAAAAGGATAAGAGATAAGATTCAAGAACCAGCCCAAAAGATTAAAAATCCCGGGAAAAAAACTAACCCAAACATTATTAAAGACATCGGTCTAATTGGTTGAAAACCCCCTAATCGATATCATCGCTTCATCGGTTATGGAGGTGCTTAAATATGTTAAAAACTCTCTAATCTTGTGATTCTTTTCAGGACTAACACATAAGTCGATTTAAAATCAAACGTAAGCAATTAAGTTTTAATGGTTTATTAAATAATGTTTAACTTTAGTTAATAAAATCATAAGTTTAGTAAACAAAAACTCAATTTTAGTAAAAAATGTCAAAGATTTTAATCAAATATTGAGAATGTGAAAGACGATCCAATATTTTCTAAACTGAATGGAGTCCGCGAGCTTGCTAAATTAATGGTGAAACTAGGAAACATCTTTCGTGTCATTTGGTTTATCAATTGTTGAAGCTAATATTGGTTTTGTCGGTCGCAACTGCGACAGTTGAGACTTTTGTAATTATAAAAATCTTGTTATTTGTTAATTTTGTGTTGGCAATCCGTTTCGGTAACCCGATCCATCTTAGAAAATATTTTGAAAATCTAACTATTAAACTTACACTAAAAAAGTGACACCGATAATAAAAAACCTAGATCCGCCCCTGTTCCCGAACCCCGATTGGGACGGGGATGAGGAAGACTCATTCGCCGACGGGGATGGGGAGAGGATGATGAAGTGGGGATGAGGATGAGAATTGAGATCCTCGAACCCCGATTGGGACGGGGATGGGGAAGACTCATTCGTCGAGGGGATGGGGAGAGGATTATGAAGTGGGGATCGGGATGAGAATTGAGATCCCGTCCCGCTCCATTGCTATGCCTACTTTTTAGAAAACCCACAGGTTGACGAATTCAGATTCTTTTTTTTTTCGGTTTCTTTTTGTATGACACGTGTGTGTCTCTTCCTCTCCCTCTGTGTGTATAACTCAAAAGTACGAATTCAAATTATTTTTTACGGATTCTTTTTAATTTTCAAATATAATAAATATATATAACGAGTTATTAACACCCGCGCGTTACTGCGGGGTCTAAAATATTAATTACAAAAATAAATATAAGAACAAATGAATAAAAAGTTATTCAAATAACGAAAACAACTGAACCAGAATCGAAAAGTGAAATTGGAAAGCCGATATAGATTCAAGAAGCAAGACAAATGATACTATTAGTTGGTTTTTATCATTGGTATTTTAGATTTTTGCAATAATAAAATTACAAACGATGTCTTATTAAATCGGATCGGACCCAGAATTATTTAATTAATTATTCATAACCATCTTTTGAAAATGTCATTGATTAGATTTAATCGTCAATTTAATTTGTTGGTTTCACGATCAAATCAAATAGATTTATAACGGTAATGCCTCTAAAACATTGATTAGAGTTTGTCAACGTTATAATAGTAGCATGTAAGAAAATGTGTAATAATAAAAGTTAAGAGAGGATTAAACGAAAATTTATTAAAATACAAGGGGCTAAATTAAATATAACACTAAGAAGAGGGTGTATTATGAAAATTGTAAATTTAAAATTAATAAAAAAAAAAGAAAAAAAAGAAAAAACATCATTGGTCTAAACCATATGATAAATGTATGTATATATAATATCTTAAATCTATGATGTCATATTTCCATTTTCAATACATGTATATATAAAAATTTATACAAACCATAAATAACATGTATGTGACATCCAAAAATAATTAGGTTACATGATAGTTTAACGATTAACAGATTAGTTAATTTATTTCGAGTCGGACAAATAAGGAATACATAGATTAGTAATGAGTTAATAAACGTTGAAACAAATTCAATAAAGGTGGTCAAACGAATATTAAAATTAGGGTTAATATTGAAAAAACTCTACAAATGTTCATGAATTTATCGATTAAGTCACTGTACTTTTTTACTGAGTGTTTAAATCCCCAGAAAATTTTTGTCTTATTCAAAGCTATATATACAGTGACCTAAACAAGAAAAAAGAAAATCAAGTGACTTAATTGTGAAAATTTGAAAAGAGAGTTAGTTTTTTTAACAATAAACTATTCGAGGAACTGATTATTTTACCTGTTAAGCAGGTAGCAGGTAAAAAATATATAGTTTTGAATAACACAAACATTGTTTAGGGACTTAAATACTCGGAAAAAAAGTTCAGTGACTTAATTGATAATTAAATGAAAATCCGTGAGGTTTTTTCAATATTAACCCATGATTAAAATTATTAATATTTCTTGATTTTGACTAAAACAAATATTTACGAGATTAAAAGAAAAGGGGGTTGATAAACAAGATCTATGAGTCTATGACATAAAGGGGAAGTGTTGTGCTAATAAAGAGGATGCATAAAATATGAGGAAGTATTAAAAGGCAAAATATCATCATCATCATTATAATAAGGTTTCTCTGATTTTACGATCTATTCTCAATCCATCCATTTTTGAGATTCATTGAGCATTTGAAGACCTTTTTTCCTTCAATCTCGTAAATAAACAATTGATAAAACGTTAAGAAAATTATATTTACATACACACACATATATAAAGAATTTTTAAAAAATAAATTAATAAAAAAAATGATATTTTTCAAACTAATGAAAAAGCACAGTGCGAAATTGTCTTTTTTTTTTATTGGAATAATATAAATTACATTTATAGACTTTGTATATTGATAAACAAACTAAAAGTAATAATAAAGAAAAAGAATAAAAATAAAAAATAAAATTTGGACTATAAATGAAATTAATAAAATGGTTAATATTAAAAAGACCCAATCAACTTTTCTCAAATTTTTAATTAAGTACCTAAACTTTTTTTTTCATATGTTTAAGTCCCGAAACTATGTTTGTCTTATTTAAAAGTATATATTTTTGACCGGCTATCGGATTTGTCGGTAAAATATAATTGATTAAAAAAATTTAGGGACTTAATCACTAAAATATAAAAAGATGGCGGAGTTTTTTCAACATTAATCAAGTAAATAAAAAATTAAAGTTACTTGTTTGGTAACCGGTCAAACAAACATTCCGGCCGGCCCTTGTAGTGCGGATGGAGGATGAAGGAAGAACACCTTACTTCTTTCAAAAGACGGATATATATTTTTGAATTAGAAAAAAATAGTTAAGAGACTTAAACAATACGAAAAAAATATTTAGAGACTTAATCACGAAAATAAAGAAAATTGATGAGAGTTTTTCAATATTAAATCATAAGGACTAAAAACGTCCCATAAAAAAGGGTAAATGACAATTCTAAAAAAGTTAACAGTTGAGCTGTTAAATTTAACGTCCAAAGGACTAAATCCAAGGGAAATTAGTAAAATAGGAAAGAACATTATTAAAATTTAGAAACTGAATCTAAGTAAACCACCAAATTCATGCTTTTGTCTTTTTCTTTTATGATCCCTCAATCTCATCTAATTAGTTTTATATTTTTACCGGCTTTGATTATGATAGCCTTACCAAGATATCAATTTTAAAGAAAATATCCAATTATCGTATAAATCAAAGCACTGTACTAAAATACTTATTATAATTTAATCTATATCTATTAATAAAAGAAAATGTTCAGTGACACGTGTCGCTTCCTTGGTTAACTAAATTTTATTTTCCCGCCAAATTTTCCATATATAATCTCATTAATTAGTTAATTAATTTATATTTATAATTGAAGTATAAACATAATTAAGATCTACATAATTTAACTATTATAAATAAAAAACAATCTTTTTAAGAGACTTAAATAAATGTCAGATTGAACTCCTATTTTTAACTAATTATTCATTATTTTATATATTTAAAAAGTAAAATAATGCAATGTTTGTAATAGTATTTTTTTTACTTTTCTAATTTATAAAATTTTTTAATTGTGTTCTGTGTAGAAATAAATTTTTAAAATTTTAATTTATACTTAGAAATATAGAAATGAAAAGTATGGAAAAATGAAGACTATTCAAATATATTTAAAAGTGGGAAAATTTTAATCATCCATAATAACAAAAAACAATACTATTTGCGTAATTTTAAATAAAAATTTTCGTATGTAAGTTACGTTTGTATAGATTTTTAGTAAACATTTATTTAAAAAATATCTACGTTATACGTGGGTTAATAACTAGTTTATTAATAAAAGAAAACATCTTGTGCCACATGTCATTTTCTCATCCCTCTAAAATTTTGTTTTCCCGCTTTGATGATAAATATACACCCCCACATTTTCTAATTATACACCCCCCCTCTAATTACATTAATCATTAGCAAATCATTGCATGATTTGATTTATTTAAATTAATTTTAATATATAAATGTAATAATGATGATATAATAATTATATAATTATAGATTGATTTGACTTTTATAAACACACACACCCCCCTTCTAATTATACACCCCCTATGATTAGAATTTAATTTTTTTAAAAAAATCTTAATATTAAATTACATTAAAATCTAGCGATAATTGCAAAAAAAAAAAAAAAAAAAAATTAACCAACTTTGTACAAATGAATTTATTACATAAGATATTATGGCAATAGTTGATTTTTGTACATTTTTTTCCATTCTTTTGCAGATCTGCAATGTCCCGCAAGTGTTGGCATTGGATGTCCCTCTTGCAAATCCACTTTTATAAAATGATTTCCATGTACAAATGCAATTGCTATCGATTGATTTAGTTCTGGCGTCCGTGACTTTTTTCAAATCGGAAAAAATGTGTAACTAATTGGATTTGTTAAAAAGCAAACAATGCAGTTGTATGTGTTTGCAATCAAGACACCAGTGTCAGGCATTTTCATCCAGTGATGTATTGGTGCAAAACCGTTACGGTAATAATCGAGATAACGTTTCACAACAGCGTAGCTATCACCCATAGAAATTTGATATCCATTTGGATTGCTACGCAACTCCTCCAATAATTCACGACGATATCCATTTGGATTGTGCCGCTCATTGTATACGTTTCTATGCGATGAATGATTTTGTGCATTTTGAGATTTTAAGTGGGCAAGAATATCCCTTGGAATCACATGACACTCTGATAGATATGCAAGAGTGTTTCTTTCTTCCTCAGTAAGACGCATTGCATAAGGATGCCCCTCCCAACTTCCTACAGCGATATGATTGTGCATACCACATAATACCGTTAACTTCCACGATCTGATTTGATCATCGTTACGGGAAGCAACTATTTCAAAAGGACAATTGATTTTTTTGGTTGAAGTGACTTTAGTAGACCCAATATCTTTGTACTCACCACTACGATCACACACCCACCAAATTTTTTTTATGTAAAATTGACAATGGAGGGGTGTGTTATCAAGAAATTGTGGGTCCCACCCACTAAGAAACAAAAATATGAGAATTGACAAATGGGGAGTGTGTTGTTTATAAATTTGTGGGTCCCACCATTATTAAATTCAAAAAAATATAAGATTTTAGATATTGATGGGTCCCACATCATTAAGTAATAATTAAGCTAATTAACTAAGGGGGTGGGTGTGTAATTAGAAAAAAAAAATGGAGGGGGTGTGCGTTTAACACAACCCTTTCCATAATTAGATTTCTAATATTACTATACTAATTCATAATTAAGAAAATATGAAATCTAATTCAAATCTATCTATATATCTATCTATCTTCTATATATATTAATAAAGCAAAATGTTTTTCGCCACATGGCTTCCTTTCATTGAAACAAAATTCATTTTCCCGCCTAATTTGTCTAATTTAGTTTTTCATTTATACAAGTTAATTAATTGAAAGAAAAATACAATTATGACTTTTATATTCCAATTTTTGTAACCATAATTATGGTAATTCATAATTTGTTTTAAAGTATCGTAAACTTAAATAAAAAAAATTATGTTAAATTGTTAACACTGTTTATAATTCATATAATTATATTTTAATATTTTATTTACAATGTATACTTAATTAAATATTTAAATATATTATTCGGAAATCTTTTTTCGTTTCAAATTTTCTTATAAACTCTTATTTTTAATATACTATTAGTTTATTTCTTTTATAATTAATATATTTTTTTATGTAAAATATCTATGTAATACTTGGGTTTACAAATATAATATCAATCAATGAGTAAATAATATGTCACGTGTCATGCTTTCATATGATTTGTCATGTGTCACACTCTTCTTTTGTCATTTCATTTACTAAAATTAATTTATAATTTAAAGCAAATCAGTTTGTAGGTCCCGAGAGGTTCCCAAAGTATATAGCTTTAAGCTGTAGAGGGGGGGTGAATACAGCTATTTACAAACTACACACTATTTTCTCAATGTTTGTATGTATTATCAACAATTTGTTAATTACAAACAAGCTTGAATGCGGAATAGTTCAAGCTGAGATGACAGATACAACAGTATGTTCACTAGTCTAAGACAAACTCAAACTAGTATACAATGAATACACTCACTAAGAAGCACTCACTGTGTTTACAAGACTTAAGGGAACAGCTTATGTAAAACAGCTTAGACACACAGATACTGATTTACACAGAAGGCTTGCATGCATGAAAATCACACTTGCACGTTCACTCTTGGTTTCAGCACTTAGCTTTCTTCACCTTTCTTTCTGTCCTTAGAAGCTTCCTTTAATACCCACTTAGAGGATCTAAGAGAAACATCTTCATTGGACGGAATGAAAAAGGAGAAGTCTTGTTGAAAAGACAACATAACCTTTTCTGCACTTTTCTGAAAAGCAGACTTGACTTCACATGTGCAGAACTTTTGTCTTTTTACTTTGTCTACTGTTGCATTGCCTTTAACTAATTTAGGAATGTCAACTTTCGTCTTTTCTTCCTTGTAAAGGCCTATTTTTTGATATAAGAAAAAGGTCTGTCACCCTTTTTCAAATAACCTTTTGTCTTCATGTTACAGAACAGCGTGGGCAGGCTGAGCAGTTCTGTTTTCCACTTTGTCTTCGACTTTGTAAACTGATCTTGTAGTCAAAAACAATACATGATGACTTGGAAACATATTCCATAAGTGTTTAGCCTGTTCACAAAGAACAGGTTCTGTTCACAAAGAACAGAACACTTTAAAATTGCCCAAGCTGCTCAACAGTGTAGAGCAGCGTAGACAGTTTATGTCCAGCCTGTTCAGCAGACAGAGCAGCTTGGACAAACTGTCTTAGTTGCAACACATGCAACATATAGAACAGCTTTAGACTGATATTGCAAATCATTTTCAGGTTTCAATAAGGCATATAACAGGCCTTAAATTCAACCTTCAAATGCATCAACAGGTTTGATTATAAATCTCCCCCTCAGATGTAGAACAGGTTTGACTGAGGCCTTTTTTTGTGCCTAACAATCTCCCCCTATTTGCAATAACCAGTCCAAGCTGGTCTTATCAAAAATCACTATATATTTTTACAGTACATTTTGCTGAATTGAAATTACAACATTACAGTAAATTAAAAGATCAGTTTATATATACACTGATTCTTGATTACACTAGAACAACACATGTTCTTACAAGAGTACAACTAATGTACTAATGTATTTTACAACTAATGTAAAAGCAAAAATTACAACTTATGTAATAATGTAAAACTAATGTACAAGATGTACAACTAATGTACAAGATGTTTGGACTGTTTGAGTTGGGAGCAGATAATGGCACTGATGGACAGCTTCCATTCTTCACCTACCCAGATGGTAGATGGACTTCATATCAATGGAGAAGGATCCTGAACCATCCTTTCCAGTTCTTCCCTTGTATCCTCAAGTTACTCAATTTCACTTCTGATAATCATGAACTTGGGATCATTGAGCTCTCCTCTTTCATAGAAGCATCTGAGCTGATCCCAGATGGCTGCTCTCCATTTGCTAGACTGCCTGAAAGAAACTGCAAG
>JAANYP010002801.1:191232-255800 GCA_020465985.1 Centrapalus pauciflorus | reverse complement strand
TATGTATTATCAACAATTTGTTAATTACAAACAAGCTTGAATGTGGAATAGTTCAAGCTGAGATGACAGATACAACAGTATGCTTACTAGTCTAAGACAGACTCAAACTAGTATACAATGAATACACTCACTAAGAAGCACTCACTGTGTTTACAAGACTTAAAGGAACGACTTATGTAAAACAGCTTATACACACAGATGCTGGTTTACACAGAAGGTTTGCATGCATGAAAATCACACTTGCACGTTCACTCTTGGGTTTCAACACTTAGCTTTCTTCACACTTCTTTCTGACCTTAGAAGCTTCCTTTTATACTCACTTAGAGGATCTAAGAGAAACATCTTCATTGGACGGAATGAAAAAGGAGAAGTCTTGTTGAAAAGACAACATAACCTTTTCTGCACTTTTCTGAAAAGCAGACTTGACTTCACATGTGCAGAACTTTTGTCTTTTTACTTTGTCTACTGTTGCATTGCCTTTAACTAATTTAGGAATGTCAACTTTGCGTCTTTCTTCCTTGTAAAGGCCTATTTTGATATAAGAAAAAGGTCTGTCACCCTTTTTCAAATAACCTTTTTGTCTTCATGTTACAGAACAGCGTGGGCAGGCTGAGCAGTTCTGTTTTCCACTTTGTCTTCGACTTTGTAAACTGATCTTGTAGTCAAAAACAATACATGATGACTTGGAAACATATTCCATAAAGTGTTTAGCCTGTTCACAAAGAACAGGTTCTGTTCACAAAGAACAGAACACTTTAAAAATGCCCAAGCTGCTCAACAGTGTAAAGCAGCGTAGACAGTTTATGTCCAGCCTGTTCAGCAGACAGAGCAGCTTGGACAAACTGTCTAAGTTGCAACACATGCAACATATAGAACAGCTTTAGACTGATATTGCAAATCATTTTTAGATTTCAATAAGACATATAACAGGCCTTAAATTCAACCTTCAAATGAATCAACAGGTTTGATTATAAATCTCCCCCTCAGATGTAGAACAGGTTTGACTGAGGCCTTTTTGTGCCTAACAACCGACCCTTGCCCTGAACCCTGCCCCGAGAACTGCCACTGGTCCGGTCGCTGATCACTGGGAGCGTCCCCAGAAGATCTCCATGCACTCGACGGCTGCTCAGAAGTCCCAGTGCGCTATCTCTGAGAAGAGGGCTGCTCCCTCTGCTTAAGGATCTTCTGCTCTCTCATGCGGGCCATCTCATGTAGGGGTATCATGCAGCCCCAAAACTCACGGATATCAGATCGAAGCCCATCTATAAATGCATCAGCCTTACGGCTCTCGGTATCGACATGCTGAGGCGCGAACTGCGGATACTCATTGAATCGTGCACTATCATATTACCCTGCTGCAAATGCAAGAATCGGCGCTCCATTTCCCGTCTCTCGTCCCGTGGAATATACTGAAGCTCAAACATAGCTCTAAACTGTTCCCAAGTCATGGCGTATGCGGCGGACTCGGTCATCGAAGACTCTATCGATTTCCACCATTGCGAAGCCCCGCCCCGTAGCTGATAAGCGGCATAACCAACCATATCTCTAGGGTCCACATGGGCCACCCGGAATGCGGCCTCAATCTCGCACTCCCATGCGATAGCCGCCCCCGGCTCACCGTCACCCCGAAACTGCGGTGGGGCTCCTGTCATGAAATCTTTGAAAGACCCACCCCGCTGAGAAGACGACGACGCTCCACCCCCTGACCCGGTCTTGGTATGACGAACAACTGGCCCCAAACTCTGACCCTGTCCCCTTTCTTGCTCTTTCTGCTGTCGGTAAAATTCAGTAAGAACCTCTAGCAGCTCTGATTTCCGGATATACTCATCACTGGCCGGCTTACCCGCGCCCGACCCTTCACCCTGATCTGCCATATTAATCTGCACAAAACGAAACTATTAAGCACAAGGAATAAATCACCCAGCGTTATACACTAAGCCAGGTCGGTTAATCCACTATATAATCGCAAAATGATCCTCCCATGGACCGAAACAAGGTCTAAGTTAAGCATCCACTAATGATACTCAAGCTTCAAACCACAAGCTTTGATACCATGCTGTAACACCCCTCCCGATCCCGGAAATGCCACGTCAACATAATATCATAAGTGACAATAACACAACGGGTCTATAACACACATGTCATAGGATAATGCAGATTACGGCTAATTTAAAACTTTAACACATAAGGTTAATACATTCAAATCCCAAATTAACAAAACATAACAATCCCGATCACTGGATACACTGTTCCCAATACAACTATTACAAGATTTTTATACAAAACACAGAACTATTACGGATCTTCAATCGACCTCGGATCTATCTCGGCGGCGGCTGAGATCCCTTCTGATTTCCTGAACATGTTAGACTCGAATACATGAGCTATAAAGCCCGTGAGCACACGAGGGTTGACACTGCACATAACACATAGCACGTAACACACAATCCCCGTCCCTGTCCCGATTGCCCAACATGCATCCCAGGTATATAAACGCAAGTATGAGATCGGTACACAACATAAGCCCTGTGGGGACCCCACCCCAATGGACACATCGCACACAGCAATGGTCGGTAATACCCTGTAGCACGGAAGCTACCCGGCTACAGGCCCTGCCGTATATATACGCCCCAAGGACTGTGAGGGACAGTCAACCCGCGCGATTCCCCTTCGCGACTTATCGTCCGTATGGAACTCATCACGGACCCCAGGATCGATCTCATATCTCATACATAACACGTATAAGGGAATAGAGTATACCTGAGGTTCACGTCCCTGTCTCACATATATATAACACGCACAAATTTAACTATACGGCTAAACGTAAAAGGTGGCGCAATTTAGAAATCGACTTGAGTACTCACCTGATTGATTTCCCGAAGACTGAATACTCTGATCGAATCCGGCTCGAGATCCGCTAGTCCCTGTAATCACACGAAAATCCCACACGGTCAATTACAATCCAACCGATATACACACAATCACATTGACCCGAACTCAATTCGAACCCGACAGCCCCGCAAAACCGAAACCCGATCAATACCCAAAACCCGACTCAATTAACTCCAAACGAGACCCCAACCCCAAACAAACCCAACCCGAGCAATCCCGAAGAAAACCCGACACTAACACGACCCAACCCTTTTTATGAGACACAATTCGGATTTCTCCTGCAGGTTGATGGTCGCGCCGCGGGCCCCCTGGTGGTCGCGCCGCGACTCCACGAAATCCCCATAGCTGACCTGCGATTTCAGCTCTGTCCAGGAGTACCAAAACTCCTTTCAATTCGATTTCCAGTTCACATATAACCTCTAGGATGCATATAATCACTATACAACATCTAATAACCAATTCCCCAATCTTGGGTACCCATAACTCAACTCCAACAAGGAAGAAATCAAGAATTCTTACCTCACAACCTCAAGAACACAATAGAGGTGAAGAAGATGATGAAATCAATCTTCAATTTCTGCAACAACCCTGAATTGGAGCCTCAACTGCTGGAACTTCTCACACAAACACACACATAATACACTTTTTAGGGATTTAGAATGGATAAGGAGAAAAGGAGATAAGCACATATGTACGTCTTTATCTCAACCGGTCCCGAACCCAATAACCCGAACCCGATATTACATTTTCAATATTAGTGCCCATTTAACCCATTTAATTCCACGATTTCAAAAACATAATCCGTTCATTAAAATTATAACCCAATGCCACGCAAGCCCAATCCCGACACGTATCAATCCACGAAACGGGATATAATTGGACCAACCCAATATTAATAAATTATTATTCCACTAAAATAATTTCACGTACCAGGTCGAAATGACGGATGTTACATATACACACACACATATAGATATATACTAGTAATGTACCCCCGCAAAGTGGCGGTGGCGAAATTTTATTTTTCATTCGGCAACATGTTTGTTAAGTTGCATATTACTTTTCTAAATACGAAGGGAAAAGAATATTGAATTCATCAATAAGATATTGTCCTCATATAGACATAGAACTAATATTCTTTTTAGATATTATTTATGTTTCCAGATAAATATAAAGAAATATTGGCTGCAACGATCATTTACTGGCATCTAATATGAAAATACAACGATTAATATACACCATTCCAACCATCACTTATAATCTTTCCCTTTGTTAAAATATTATGCAAACATTTTACATTATCCAACTTTGGCAATGTAGTTCCATCCGATTCATTTGAACACCTAAAACTACATATCCAAGTTGTTAGTGTATGGTGTGTAATGTTGACATCACTACTGCATCATGAAGGATTTAATAAAACACTAGAAGGTCACACCGATGAGCACATTTGACCAGATGCAATCGAACAATTAAATAAATGATATTTGATATTGTTTATGACACGAAATGATCATTAAGATTAAAATAATGGGTGATTAATTATATCTCAAAGTACGGAGACTAAAAGTGCAATATTAGATATTGTAGTTATTTAATTGTGATTAGATGATAATTAAACAATTATCTAGTCTTTTATTTATTATTGGATATTAAATAAAAGATGTATTTTTTTTGAACTAATATATTATTTAATAGATATATAATTATAGAGATAGTTATAAAATAATAAAGATAATTATTAGGATATATATTATATATTATCATATTAGAGTTTAATTAAGCTAAAACTCTTAAGTAATATATATATATATATATATATATATATATATATATATATATATATATATATATATATATATATATATATATATATATATATATATATAGTGGCACTCACGGTGACCGGTCGTCGTAGGTTCAGCCTCCGTTGAGTGCTTACGCCGCAAACTCGGGAAGCTGTGAGGTGAGCATTGCGGATCCTAAGTGAGACTTTGACCAGTAACTTGCAGTTGTTATATGGTGTGTATGTCAGTGGTGGTTCATCAGTAAGACTGTTGCCCAGGATGTGGATGAGATTAAATATGATCAATTTGAGAAATTGGAAATCTCATAAGATCTAAGAGTTGCAAGGGAGTCGTAATTGGTAATAAGTTACCTGCCTAAGTAGTTTATTGTTAGGAACAACTGTTAGACCCCATGTGTTGAAGATAAAAGGTCATCTGGATCATCTTAGCAGACTTGGGTATCCCATGACACAGGATATAGCCACATCTAATTCTCAATTCCTTATGATAACGTCAATATCCTTCCTCCACATCCTCCTATAGCAAATCCTCCCTTAAAGCACGATGTGCTACTTTGATGTCCATTCGGGACATGGAAAGCTAAAAAAGGACTAGGAAATGAAATCTGACTATTCATATGAGAATGGAGCAAAAGTCGTATGTTCTAGAAAGGGCACTAGGACTTGCTCCTGCAAAGACTGCTACAATTGAGGAGAGAAATCTCCACAAGAAGCACTCTGAGGATGCGATGTTGCCTGTCTAATGCTAGTGACTATGACATTTGAGCTGCAGAATACCTTATGGATGTCCTAGCTTACCAGATGTATCGCCAGCTAAAGGATATGTTCCAGACTCAGGCTCAGACTGAGAGATATAATACGACTAGGGCTCTGAACTCCTGCAAAATGGCAAAAGGAACAACTGTTTGACCCCATGTGTTGAAGATGAAAGGTTAACTGGATCATCTTAGCAGACTTGGGTATCATGTGACACAGGATATAGCCACGGATCTATTTCTCAATTCCTTATTGAAGTAATTAAAGCAATTGTAATTTATTACAATATGCATAATATGGAGAAGACAATCAGTGGGCTGCATCAGATGTTGCAGACTGCTGAGTGGATGATTAAGGAGAGAAGATTGAAAAAGATACAGAAGGGAAAGCAAGTTCCCAAGCCGGAGGTTAAAGCTAAGAAGTAGCTAATGCCTAGAACCAAAGAAGTCAAATCCAAGGATGACAAATATTTTGAGTGCTAGGAAACTGGGCACTGGAAAAGAAATTGTCCTAAGTACTTGGAAATGGTTAAGGTTGGCAATTTTGAGACTTCAGGTATCCGAATCATTCACTTTTATAGTTCTTGGATATGTGCTAGCCAATTGAACAAATTTTAATGCATAATGTCTGCAATGACTAAGGTGAAGTGAAAAGAGATGACAGGACCAGTGGGAGCATAGTGACATCTTAGAGAATACTCTGATGGACATTATTTTATTCATGCCATCAATAGTTTATCATGGTGTAGTAAACAATTTTGTAGTTGAATTTCTTGCAAGTATTTTTGGGATATGTAAAGAAATTTTTGGAGTTGAAAATTTATTGCTTGAAATTCCAATTTTTTAAGATTACTAAGCCATGATTATAGACTATTCATTCAAGTGGAACTTGAATAGTAACTTGTCGATAGAGACTGGATAAGCTAGTAGTCATATTCAGAGAAAACTATGTTGTTGTGTTATACTGTTGTAATTGTTCAAAAGTTCAAATGAAGTTTCATCAAACTTGTTAATTATTGAAAGTTAGTTCAAAAGACAATATGAGTTGTATATTCATCACTGATTATATAGGTGAAACTAATAGAATGTAGAATTAAATGTAAAGGAGTTACATGGAGCTTAATTCACTTAACTTGTTAGAAACAATTAAAGACTTGATAAGTCAGGATTGCTTAGACAAGACTTAATCGCATTTTATAAAATTACATGTGAAATGTACACAACTTGTGTGATGGTTAGTCAAGTAATAGTCTTTCACTTGTATAAACACTCGTCGGCAAACTTGACGGAACACCACAACGTAATGTTATTAAGTTAAGATCTCTTATTAATATAAAGATAAACCGCATACTGTCAGATTCAAGACTAAACATCTAAACGTATCACTAGTAGCAATTAATTTGAATTGCTAGAGCTCCTAAATTTAATCCTGGTGTCTTTTGAGTGATTTACCGGTTGCTTTGAAGATAATTGATATAAATTTGAAAGGAGATTTAGAATGGATCTGAATAATATTACAAGAGCTTGTAATAAAGAACTAGTGAATTTTTTCAAAGATAAACGGTAATGAAGTTAAAGCAGTTAACTAGAGAACACTCCCACTAATCATGTCTTAAATTAATTTTTCGATAGATCATATTACGTTACATTTGATAAAGGAACCTTAGCATTAAATTGATGGAAGTCATGTTGTGTTTATTGAGATAATGGAGATCATCATGATATCTTTAGTGTTGTTATTTGCATGTTTTAGAAATCCGAGAATAAATTTGAAGTTATTCTAAATATATTCCATAGCTTCTTGTCGTCGTGAGAACCACAACGAGAATTAAAAGGATACTGTGGTTTTTGGTTGATATTCATGGGTGATGAATATGGCAAAGGTTGAACCAAATTCACATGTATTTGTTGCGAACAAATATTGGATTGACCCACAGATTGAGACCACTTAGTGGATCATAGTCATGAGTCGTCTCAAAAAGATAATCCTTAGTACCTGAGATGTTTGTGTACTTCAGTGCGGGTGCCGCTGTACGCTTGGCCTAACCTAACGTCATCCGTAAGTGGGTGATCATAACGATTCGAGGCTAGATGCAATGAGAGTCGTGTTGGAGGCCTAGATAGTCAAGATGAGATTTGCACCTTCTTTTAACTAAGAAGAGATATTTCTGGGCCCCTCGGCGATCGATACTGAAGGAAATGCATGGCCGTGCTCGGACAGAACTGATGTGTTCTACTCTGTCTGTTACATTTTAATATGAGATCAGGGAGTCGAGAATCATAATCGTGTTTGCTATGGTTGATCTAATCCATGCCTAGCTTTCACATTGAAATATCGTGATGCATGAGATGTAACCTAAGTTTCTTTTTGAAATACTGTTTCAACAAGAATGCCCGAATGAGAGTCAGAGTTTTTATGACCTTGGTTGCCTAAAGTGTCTAGCCATGACCTCTTTTAGGCGCATGTCGCAAGATAGTATGTCGACTTACACAAGTGGGAGTATGTTAGTGTATGGTGTGTAATGATGACATCATTACTGCATCATGACTGATTTCATAAAACACTTGAGGGTCACACCGATGAGCACATCTGAGCAGATGATCAAACTATTAAATATATGATATTTGATATTGTTTATGACACAAGATGATCATTGAGATTAAATTAATGTGTGATTAATTATATTTTAAAGTACGGAGACTAAAAGTGTTATATTAGATATTGTAGTGATTTAATTGTCATTAGATGATAATCAAACAAATATCTAGTCTATTATTTATTATTGGATAATGAATAAAAGATGTATTTATTTGAATTGATATTATTATCTATTTATTAGATAAGTAGATGGATAATTATAAACAAATAAATAGAGATAGTTATAAATAATTATCTATTCATTTATATATTATTAGATCATTTGTGTATATTTGTCATCAACTATAAAGGTACGAGATTTAATGCTTTCATGTTACTTATCCTATGTTTTACTTGATAATCCGTATACGGAATTCGTAAGTTTTAAAAAGCTTTTGTTGTGCGTTTAATTATTAAAAGTTTATGTTTTATGAAAAACCGAAGCGAATTCTCAACACAACTAATGAGTTATTCATTCTTCAAGTAGAACATTGCCATGTGGTCACGAAATCGAACCAAACACAAATTAACGAACATGCACTTCTAGTCGATTCATTTGACCACCAAAAACAATTCAAATATATAATCTTAAAGAACACTTAAAATTAAAATTTCAAACCAAAATTGTGTACATATCAAATTTAGTATTGTAACACTACAAAAAACTGGGGTATCAGCGACAGAAAATTTCGTCGCTATTCTGTCGCTGATGTGTTTCTGCTACGGATTTGCGACGGGTTGATCTGTCGGTAAAACCCTTGTCGGTGATTTCAATATGGCTACGGATCAACGGCGGATACAAATAGCGACAGATCAAAGACGGATCAGCAACAGAACAGTTAACGACGGATTGACAACAGATCTATCAACGATGGCTAAAGTTCCGTCGTAAATTCCGTCACAAGATCCGTCGTTGATACTCATTTTTCTAGTAGTGTAATAAAAAAAATTCAAGCAAAAAAATTTCTAAATCGAGTTATTTCTTATAATTGTAATAAAACTCAATGCGATGATCGGCGAATTATAACAATTTTAATGATCGAACACTTGCTTGTTACTCTTTTGTGGGGTCTCTTTTGGATATAGGACGATAGTGGGTCATTACGATTGTTGGCATATAACTTAATAGAGAAAAATCAGTTAGAATATGGATCAATTGTGATCATGATGACAAACATGAAGGAAAAATCAAGAGAAAACTTCAATTGATATTGTATTGTATTATTTTCATTCTAAAAAACAAGATCATATAAGTTTTGTTAAGCGTTACCAATTCCATCCGTATTGGAACATCCTGCAATTCACATAAGTAATGACTCCAAATTATTTAATTTAACACATTTCAATTCATTTCAAAAGTTTTCCAACTTATATACCAATCTATTTGTAACAACTTGTGATAATCAAAATATTAGAAAAATAATATATATAATCTCATCGGGAATTCTATTAGATACAAAAGTCTGACTAACTAAACCCGACCAAACAAAATACGTTCAAAACTAAATACCACAAGTTTAACAAACTGTATATCCTAGTTGCCGATTCATTTATTGTTTCTCACTCTGAACATATTGTTAAATCATTTGATAAATTTGGTACGTTAATGTATAAAGTGGTTCAGGAAAGATACCGTCTTTTTAACATTCATAAATATCTTCATCTCATCAGATTATGTTTTCCTTGGTATAATAAACTTATCTAGCCGTGAGTTTCATGTGTGTGCAAGAATGTTTTGCCTCTTGAGATCTAGTTCTGCTTAAATATATCAAGCAATCTGAAGAACTACGTCTTGCCATGGAGCCTATAGAACTCATTAAAAGAGTAAGTTGGTTTAGATTATGCTACAGGCTTCTCTCTTATCTCATGGCAGTGTTTGTATAAGATGATTTCAGATCTCTCAAGGTTTTCTAGAATCAATTAGATTTTGTTTTAGTAATGTTATTTTTAATGGAATGAATATAGGTTAGACAAATTGAGAGAAAAGCACGTGAAAAAGTCAAAACTGTGCAAGAAAAAGATTCAAAACAATCTGCTGCACTTGACTTGGTATCCAGGCTGAACAACCATTGCTCCTATTCAGATGCCGACAACCAGAAAGGTATTTCCTTTTTTGAATGCACATTATGTTCTCTGTAAAGCAATTTGTAGTTTCCTACTTCATTTTATGTTAGATAGGTGGCTTGTCCCAAAGAAAGATGTACAGTTTTAACTTATAAAACCAAACGAACCATCTTTCATATTCACAATTGATATAGATTCCATTGCATATTTACCCCCGTCATTGTTACTCATGTAGTTTTTATAAAGTTTGAGTTATTAGATTTTTGTTAAAGATTTCCAGAATCCATATCATTCTTGAACACTTTGAAGTTCAAACGGTTATCTTATGACCATAAAAGTCAACAATATACACGCTAACCCTATGTATTGTTGGCTCTGTTTTAAGGATAATATTTTCAAAACCAACATTTATGAACTTTGAACTCTAAAAAACAAACATTATAGGGTCCAACAAACCTGGAAATAGACATTTTGACTCCTATTAAATGTTGGTTTCTTGTCCCTACAATGTTCGCTTTCAAAGTTTGAGAACCCTAAATGTTTGCTTTATAAAGCACGATCCCCAAAAATAGAAATTTACAGAAAATAAGTTCAAGTTCCACGCTACATTCCACTATTTGAAATGCAAGGAATTACCACATAAACGTTTTTATAAAATTTACATTGCTAGCATATACCTTGAGCACAACTGCAACGGTGACACTAGACCTCTACTTGAAATACTGCATTATGCCTATTTGGATAAAACTCCTCATTAGTAGGATCATACTTCTCCACTCTAAATTTCTTGAAAACCTAAAAATGAATAAATTTCATCAGAGCCACAATTTGCATCATTCATGCTGATACAAAAACATGTCATGCCAAGATTTGATTGTCTAGAAAAAGGACGTGAATATACAAGTTGATTTAAAAGAATAGGTTATCTCTGCAGTTGTTTTTCAGTCATCTCAACACCTTTTAGAAGCATTTTCAAAAGTGGATCAACACTAGTGTGCCCTGTTGTGAATGATCGTTCACATATATTTTTTTTGCATAGAGATGTATAAGACAACATTATACGATTTTTTTTAAAGAAGCAACATCATAAATCTTGTGAATGGTAAAAAAGATCATGTGAATGGTGTTAATGACCATTCACGTAAATCTGCATCAACATTCACATAATTTTGAAGGACACAAAATATATGAATGTAAGTGTAATTCATATATCATGTATATAACGTTTATTTAAACATTGTCATGAAAAAATTTTAAAAAGTTTTTTATGGTTGGTACCCTCGGGTGCACTTGATTTCGAAAGGTACTTTTTGGAATCCGACTCTACACACACATATGTATATGAAGCTATTTGTAAATAGGATTAGACATAGGTAACGACAAAATGATTTAGTAGTATCTAAAAGAAAGATGAAGCTATTTACAAGAAAATTTTCATTTCTAGGATTAGAAATAGGTAACGGCAAAATAGAATTACAATCATATAAATCTATAAAATTATAAATTTTCTAGATAAATTAAAATATTTAAGACAAATACAATCATTACGATTGTTGGCATATAACTTAAAAGATAAAAATGAGTTAAAATACGGATCAATTGTGATCATGATGCTTCAAACATGAAGGAAAAATCAAGAGGAAACTGCAATTGATACTGTATTATATTATTTTCATTCTAAATAACAAGATCATACAAGTTCTGTTAAGCGGTACCAATTCCATCCGTATTGGAACATCCTGCGATTCACATAAGTAATGACTCCAAATTATTTAATTTAAAACATTTCAATTCATTTCAAAACATTTCCAACTTATATACTAATTCTATTGGTAACAACTTGTGATATTCAGAATATTAGAAAAATGATATATAAAGTCATCGGGAATTCTATTAGATAGAAAAGTCTGACTAACTAAACCCAACCAAAACAACATATGTTGAAAACTAGATACCACAAGTTTAGCAAACTGTATATCTTAGTTGTCGATTCATTTATTGTTTCCCACTCTAAACATATTGTTGAATCATTTGATAAATTTGGCACGTTAATGTATAAAGTGGTTCAAGAAAGATACCGTCCTTTTGACATTCATAAATTTATTCATCCCATCAGATTATGTTTTCCTCAGTATAATAAACTTATCTAGCCGCGAGTTTCATGTGTGTGCGAGAATGTTTTGCCTCTTAAGATCTAGTTCTGCTTAAATATAGCAAGAAATCCGAAGAACTATGTCTTTCCATGGAGCCTATAGAACTCATTAAAAGAGTAAGCTGGTTTAGATTATGCTACAAACTTCTCTCTTATCTCATGGAAGTGTTTGTATAGATGATATCAGATCTCTCAATGTTTTTTTTTGAATAATCTAGATTTTGTTTTAGTAATGTTTGTTTTAATGGAATGAATATAGGTTAGACAAATTGAGAGATAAGCACGTGAAGAAGTCAAAACTGTGCAAAAAAAAAAAAAAAGATTCAAAACAATCTGCTGCACTTGACTTGATATCCAGGCTGAACAACCATCGCTAAGGTATTTCCAATTTTTGAATGCACATTTTGTTCTCTGTAAAGCAATTTGTAGTTTCCTACTTCATTTTATGTTACATAGGTGGCTTGTCTCAATGAAAGATGTACAATTTTAAGTTATAAAACCAAACGAACCATCTTTCATATTCACAATTGATATAGATTCCATTGCATATTTAACCCTGTCATTGTTACTCATGTAGTTTTTATAAAGTTTAAGTTATTAGATTTTTGTTAAAGAATTCCAGAATCAAAATCAATCTTGAACACTTTGAAGTTCAAACGGTTGTCGTATGACCATAAAAGTCAACAATATACACGCTAACCCTATGTAGCGTTGGCTCTATTTTAGGGATAATACTTTCAGAGCCAACATTTATGAACCTTGAACTTTAAAAAACAAACATTATAGGGTCCAACAAACCTGGAAATAGACATTTTGACTCCTATTAAATGTTGGTTTCTTGTCCCTACAATGTTCGCTTTCAAAGTTTGAGATCCCTAAATGTTTGCTCTATGAAGTACGATCCCCAAAATAGAAATTTATATAAAATACGTTCAAGTTTCACGCTATATTCCACTATTTGAAGTGCAAGGAATTGCCACATAAAAGTTTTTATAAAATTTACATTGCTAGCATATACCTTGAGCACAATTGCAACGGTGTCGGGAGACCTGGTAGGATCTGGTATCAAACTCCTCATTCGTAGGATCATACTTCTCCACTCTAAATTTCTTGAAAACCTGAAAATGAATAAATTTCACTAGAAATGGGTAACGAAAAAAAGATTTAGTAGTTTCTAAAAGAAAGATGAAGTTATTTAAAAGAAAATTTTCATTTGTAGGATTAGAAATAGGTAACGGCAAAATAGCATTACAATCACATAAATTCACAAAATTTTAAATTTTTTAGATAAATTAAAAGATCTAAAACAAATACAATCATTTCTAGGATTAACAAATTATGCCAAGAAAATTTTAAATCATGTGAACATGCACGTTTCAGACAATTATGTGTGATTTTTTATAAGTAGTGTTGTACTATTAATTTAAACATGATTATGAAAAATAGTTTTAAGCGATGTACCTCCGGTACTCCGCAAAACTAATGGTACTCATTTGAACTCAAATATATATATATAGCCGATTTTTGAGGTGGACAATATATAGGGGCGATGACACAGGTCCCCGATTTGTTAGGGTCTCATCGATACTTTATTGTTTCTTTCTGGTGCAACATGAAAACATCAATTCCATTTTATTTTTAGCAGATGTCTATAAATTAAATGAAAACATTTTACAATATTTATATTACTTTTTTGGATATTTAATTATATCATTATTTGTATTAGTAATACATTTATACTTATAAAAAGTCATGTTTAGATGCTTATTTTATATTTATAGCCTAAGGCCCTTAAAATCCACAGAACGACTATATATATATATATATATATATATATATATATATATATATATATATATATATATATATATAATTTGGTTCTACGGCGTACCATGTGAAATCCGGAGTACCCAACGCACCATTCATCAACCACAGGATCAAAAATATAGGGGAGGGGCATGATGGACATTCAACGTGATTTCAGCTTCATTAAGGGAATGATCATTCACATTGGTTGATCATTCACATTGGTTAATTGATCATTCACATTACTTAATTGATCATTCACAACACTTATTAAACTATTTATACTTCTTGTACACTTATGTGATCATTCACATTACTTAATTAATCATTCAAATTACTTAATTGACCATTCACATTACTTAGATGATCATTCACATTACTTAATTGACCATTCACATTACTTAAATACATTAAACATTGATGGTATGTAGAAGATGAAGTCTAACATTGTTGTTCTCGTCATTCATCAAATGTGAATTGACATTTACCTAATGTGAATGACCATTCACATTAGAAGACTGATCATTCAAAAAACGTAGTTGACAATTAACATGACTAATGTAAGGTGCTGATATTATTTCACCAATGTGAATGGTGAAATTTACTAATGTGAATGGCCATTCACATTAGCTGAATGATCATTCACATTGGTTGATGTTATTAATGTTTGATAGATTTGAGAATTTGAGCGTTACATGAATGACCATTGTCACTGTTTGTCATTAATCTTGTTACCGCTTGTTAGTAGTTGACGATGCACAGCATACATGCTGTGTTGATATGGTACAATCAATGTGAATGGTAAATTTCCTAATGTGAATGGCCATTCACATTAGCTGAATGATCATTCACATTGGTTGATGTTATTAATGTTTGATAGATTTGAGAACTTGAGCGTTACATGAATGACCATTGTTACTGTTTGTCATTAATCTTGTTACTGCTTGTTAGTAGTTGACGATGCACAGCATACATGCTGTGTTGATATGGTACAATCAATGTGAATGGTAAATTTCCTAATGTGAATGGTCATTCACATTAGCTGAATGATCATTCACATTGGTTGATGTTATTAATGTTTGATAGATTTGAGAATTTGAGCGTTACATGAATGACCATTGTTACTGTTTGTCATTAATCTTGTTACTGGTTGTTAGTAGTTGACGATGCACAACATACATGTTGTGCTGATATGGTACAACCAATGTGAATGGTAAATTTCCTAATGTGAATGGCCATTCACATTAGCTGAATGATCATTCACATTGGTTGATGTTATTAATGTTTGATAGATTTTGAGAATTTGAGTGTTACATGAATGACCATTGTTACTGTTTGTCATTAATCTTGTTACTGTTTGTTAGTAGTTGACAATGCTCAGATTCACATGTTGTGCTGATATTATTTTACCAATGTGAATGGTCAAATAAGCAATGTGAATGATCATTTAAGTAAGGTGAATGATCAATTAAGTAATGTGAATGATCATTTAAGTAACGTAAAATGTTAATTAAGCAATGTGAATGATCATTTAAGTAATGTGAATGGTCAATTAAGTAATGTGAATGATCAATTAAGTAATATGAATGATCAATTAGTCAAATAATTATTGTGAATGATCAAATAAGTGTAAAACAATTGTAAATAGTCAAATAATTCTTGTGAATGATCAAATAAGTGTTGTGAATGAATAACTAAGTAATGTGAATGATCAATTAACTAATGTGAATGATCAATTAATGTGAATGATGAATTAAGTAATGTGAATGGTCGTTGTAATTACGAAAATACCCTTCCAGCCAAAAAAAAGGGGGGGACGCGCATTTTTTTGATCACAACCATTGATTTATTTAATCTTGTGGCTTTGGATGGGTACCCTTGGTACACTGGATTTTTGAAGGGACTCTTTTGAACCTAAATCTATATATATATATATATATAGAGGTTCAATGGAAAACCAAATGCATCGGAAAACTTGGAAAACCTCAATGCACCACCACAAATGCATCAAATTTTCGCGTGATGCATCAAATCCCGTGGATTCACCAAATTCCCACATGATGCACCGAATCCGCGTGATGCATCGACTCATGATGCATTGATACAATGGCTAAAGTGGTTCCGGGTTTTCCGTGCATATAGGTTTTCCATTGAATCACCCATATATATATATATATATATATATATATATATATATATATATATATATATATATATATATATATATATATATATATATATATATATATATATATATATATATATATATAGGGGTGGGTTCAATGGAAAACCACTATGCACATGAAAACTATGAAAACCTACGCATACCGTCCGATTTGATGCATTTCATGAAAAACGCGGTGGCATGATCGTAAATAAAGTGATGCATCACGCGAGATTTTGATGCATCATGCGGGAAATTAGATGCATCACGCGGGATTTTGATGCATCAAGCGGGAAATTTGATGCATTTTGTGGTGGTGCAGTGCGGTTTTCACAAGTTTTCAGGTGCATTATGCAGAAAGACGGTGTATCACGCGGGAATTGCATTTGTGGTGGTGCATGGAGGTTTTCCAAAGTTTTCCGATGCATGTTGGTTTTCCATTGAACCCCCCTATATATATATATATATATATATATATATATATGGTGAGGATAAAATGAGGACCATGCTTATATTGAGGACGGTAAGAACCATTGAAATTGCTAGAATTTGTGAATCAACCAATAGGATGCAAGGTAGCAAATTTATAATTAATTATAGTTTTATACCCCTTTTAAAACATCTAGAGGGCAATTTTGTTATTAGTGCACCATTATATTTTTAGCAAATATATGTCATTAATTAGGAGGAATCGGATATATATATATATATATATATATATATATATATATATATATATATATATATATATATATATATATATATATATATATACATATATATATATATATATATATATATATATATATGAGTAAATTACATAAATGGTCCCTGTGGTTTGCATAAAACTTTGTATACGGTCCCTGTGGTTTCACTTTTGCATAAACAGTCTTTATTATCACTGTTTACTTGCAAAAATGGTCACTCTGCCGTTAACTTTAACAATCAAATGGTTAAATCTTTTGTAATGACCATTTTACCCTTTTCTTTGATAACATTTTGGTCCCTCAAGTTTGTAGTTCATTTTAGTTGTGGTCCCTCAAGTATATTTTTTATTTAACTATTTTTTTATTATTATTATTATCATTATTATAAACATTATTATTATTATTATTATTATTATCGTCGATTTAACTTTTTACATATTAATTTATTTGTTTATTAAGTTTCCTATATTTTAATATATTTTTCAATTTAAATTACAAACTTATTAATTTTTTATTATAAACATTAGTATCAAATTAGAATCTATTTCGTTTTTTAGCTTTTTCGAATGAAAAAAATACAAATATTTTATATTGTAGTTTTCCAAACCAAAAAAAATTGAATCTTAAGCTTTTATTTATTTTACAAACGAAAAAAAGTTACTAATCATTCATGTTTAATTTTTTCATTTCCTAAACGTTAAAAGCTACGAAAACCAATCTGTTTTTTTATTTTTTTCTGCCCCAAAATATTCAACCTATTCCGATTTTATGTTTTGAAAAACGAAAGTAAATACAAACAATTTTGTTATTAGTTTTTGCAAACGAAAATACTACGAATAATTCTGATTTTCAGTTTTTCTAAACAAAAAAATCATTTTATTTTTCTAGTTTTTCGAACCAAACCATTACCTTTTATTTTTTTTGTCCGAACGAAAAACTACGAATCATTACGTTTTAAAGTTTTTTAAAAAATGAAATAGTGTGTAGCCTTTTTGTTCGGAAAGACAAAAAAAATAAAATGGTTTGTAGTTTTTTACGATTGAAAAAAGTTAAAAACGTAATGATTAGAATAACATAAAAACCGAACAAAAAATAGACTATTTAATTTTTGAAATTTTTTATGTTTGGAAAAAGCTAAAAAAACCAAAATGAGTCTATTTTTTTGTTCGATTTTTATGTTATTCTAATCATTACGTTTTAAACTTGATTCAATAGTAAACAACTAAAAACCATTCCATTTTATTAGTTTTTCCAAACAAAAAGGCTACACACTATTTCATTTTTTTAAACAACTTTAAAGCGTAATGGTTCGTAGTTTTTCATTCGGAGAAAAAAATAAAAGGTAGTGGTTTGGTTGAAAAACTAGAAAAATAAATTGATTTTTGTTTGAAAAACTGAAAATCAAAATTATTAATGGTTTTTTCGTTTGCAAAAACTAATAACATTATTGTTTGTATTTATTTTCGTTTTTCAAAACAAAAAATCAGAATGGGTTGAATCTTTTGGTGCAGAAAAAATAAAAAAAAGCAGATTGGTTTTCATAGTTTTTTATGTTTAGAAAATGAAAAAAATTAAACATGAATGGTTATTAACTTTTTTTCGTTTGTAAAAAGAAATAAAAGCTTAAGATTCAAATTTTTTTGGTTTGGAAAACTACAATATAAAAAATTTGTATTTTTCATTCGAAAAAGATAAAAAATGAAATGGATTCTAATTTGATACTATTATTTTTAATAAACAAATTAATAAGTTTGTAATTTAAATTGAAAAATACATTAAAATATAGGAAACTTAATAAACAAATAAATTAATATGTAAAAAGTTAAATCAATAATAATAATAATAATAATAATAATAATAATAATAATAATAATAATAATAATAATAAAAGAGTTAAATAAAAAAAATTTAATTGAGGGATCAAAACTAAAATGAACTACAAACTTGAGGGACCAAAATGTTATCAAAGAAAAGGGTAACATGGTCATTATAAATATTTAACCATTTGATTGTTAAAGTTAACGGCAGAGGGACCATTTTTGCAAGTAAACAGTGATAATAAGGACCGTTTATGCAAAATTGAAACCACAGGGACCATATCCAAAGTTTTATTCAAAACACAGGACCATTTATGTAATTTACTCTACATATATATATATATATATATATATATATATATATATATATATATATATATATATATATATATATATATATATATTTGGGTTCAAATGAGTACCACTAGTTTTGCGGAGTACCGGAGGTACCTCGCTTAAAACTATTTTTTTTGAATTTTTTTTTCATAATCATGTTTAAATTAATAATACAAGACTACTTGCAAAAAATCACACCTAAACACACATTATAACTATGTGAAACGTGCAAGTTCACATGAACTGCACTGTTGTGAACGTATGTTCACAGCTAAGCATGTTCACATGAATTTTTCCACGTTCACATGACTTTTAAGAGGCTACGAAGTGTGAATGCGTGTAATTCTTTTACAAATATGTTTATATTATTTGTATCTAAATGAATATGAAAAAAAAATTTAAAAAAAAAAACTTTTTTTCGGAGCATGTTCACATATAAAACCCGTGTGTTCACAGGTACTCACGGTACTCTGCATTTTTTAGGTACTCACATGAACCATATTCTATATATATATATATATATATATATATATATATATATATATATATATATATATATATATATATATTATATTCAAGATCAATGTGGTATCATATTAGACTGGGTTCTGGGGAACCATTTATAGCCAATCATTTATCATAAGAATCATTAAATAAAATATAATATTTACTAAATTCTTTTCCACATTAATTAATGTTGGGGTAAAATTGATATTGAAAATTTTAAATTGGAATCGAAGATTCTGTGTATCCTATGAAAATCTCCATTTCAAATTTTAAATTGGAATCGAAGATTCTGTGTATCCTTTGAAAATCTTCATTTCAGTTTGTATCAATCCTTACACTCATACTGAACATGTGCAATAATGACACACCATAAATCTTGGTTTATCACCAAAATGGAACTCATCGACTATACACACCATAAACCACGGTTGAACATATACCGTCAATATTGGTTTATCACCAAAAGGGTTAACAGTGACTAAAAACACAATACATTTCAATAATGTGTATATGAAATTGAACATTCACGAACAGTGTGATTAAAAGAATAAATACATTTATTTGACACCTCGATCCAGTTGAACATGTTCACTAAAACCATTGTCGAATCCGATTGAACATGTTCACTAAAACCCATTGTCGAATCCGATTGAATATGCTCACTAAAATCCATTTCGAAATTTATTAAAGATATTGTTATGGAAGTAAATTACTATAATTAAGACATTTATTAATTCATTAGTTGTAATTACACCTACTAATTATATAAACCTAATTGACTATATTACCCTTTTTTATTTATAACCAAACATGGGTGGACTCCAGCTTCCTAGTTTAACATGGTACTCATCGATCCCGACCATATATATATATATATACATATATATATATATATTTAATAATTTTTATTTTGTGGTCTTGGATTGGGTGTGTTTGGGCGTTTTCGTTGGCTTTTATTTTTATTTGGTTGTGTGTGTGTGTGTGTGTGTGTGTGTGTGTGTGTGTGTGTGTGTGTGTGTGTGTGTGTGTGTGTATCATCTCTCATACACCTTAAAAAGTGGATGTTTGTTTGGAGCATGTTTACTCACATAATCCTAGAGTTTCTTGTTGACTAAATTGCCCTTATTATAATTATTAATTAATTTAGTAGATAATGCTTACTTGTCAATTTCTAGTGTTCACAATATATAACTTGTTCACAGAATATGGTTCGAGAAAGTACCACACATTATGCAGCGCATCAGAAAGTATCACCTAAAAAAAACTTTTTTTAAATTCTTTTTCAAAAACATGTTTTAATTAACATTATGAAGATCATATGTAAATTTCACATATATTCACATCTCCTAGCTCCTAAAAAATGATGTGAACACACACTTATATAATTTTGAATGTATGTGAACGTGCATTTATGTGATGCGTGTTTTCATGCACTTAGAGTGTTCAGATTTGCGTGAAATTTACATATGATCTGTGTAATGTTAATTATATATATTTATTGCCGACGGAGCAGTGAGAAAAATGCTCACGTGGCACGATATTATTGGTAGAAATTCCTATTTTTAATGCTGATTTGGCAAGCTATGATTTGCTATAATTCAGCTTTTTTAAGCCTACACCACTGCTATTTATATGGGCTATAATTCATATTTTTAAGCCTAAATCGCTGCTATTTATCTGGAATTATTTAAACCAGAAATATATTATTTTAACCAGAAAAAGATGTAGCATTATTAAAACCAGAAATATACATAATCTTCGATATATAAACCAGAATATAATATTTTAACCGGGAAAAAATCTGGATCTTATACCAATATAATTTTAAAAACGTAGCATTATTTAAACAGGATGGATACATATTTCTCACCTTATGATCGAATTATTATGGGTTCAGGTGCCCCAGATTTTTCTCTTTTATCAATTGGTTTTCTTTCTGGCACTTAATCTTTTATATTGTTAACAGCATAACCAGCAAAACAATTAGAGCATTAGTATGTAGTAATTTTCACCATGTGGTCTGACAAATGAATTTCAGTAAAATATAAACAGAGGCCAGCACCTTATAGAAAACTACAAAATTAAATAAGAGTTAAAATTAAGAACTGACTTATATTCTCAGACCCGAATTCATTTTGCACTCGGACAGTATATCCATGTAAAATTGACACTTGCCAACGTCGCTTCCAGAGCTGTTAAGGCACTACAGAAAACAATGGATACATAAAATCAAATTTCTTGGGTCAACAAGAAAACGGTAGTGATTATTACTTCAAAAATGTGTGTTATTTACAAATAAAAATAATTATTCGTTCTAAAAGATATTAATTAAAAAAACGTATAATAATTAATTAAAAAAACTACGAAACAATGTGAAATCAAACAAATAATAAAATATAACCTAAATTCAAAATTTGAAGGTTACATCACAACATAATTTGAAAACCGGAGATTATCATCGTCTAAGTTGATGTCTAACAAAATATGCTAGAAATATGGGGACGTGGAGATAAGCTGCAGGACCAAAGAAATAAAAGATAATGGAAACTTTTTAAAATTCAAATTTATGAAAATTAAAACTGATTGAGAATTATGTGGGGTGATTGCCTACAAATTGAAAATAATTTGGCAACCGTTTTACATTTGTATCAAATAAAAATTCTCTGTATATCAACAACATCATACAAAGGTACATATTCTTCATTTTCAGTCAAAAAATTCATGTATATATCCGTTTTAAATGTGCTAACAAATCTCTATCATTTTCATATGAATGGTTTCATGAATATGTATCGTGTAGCATTGCTAATTGGAAGTTTCAAACCATTTTACTGGAAGAAACAATGATGCTTCAAAACATGAAGCATGAAATCAACCTGGTAATGATAATTGAGCATAAGACTTGAAATTCACGTTTCCAATTTAATCAAGGTATCAAACTTTTTAGACTTCATGTTATTGTGCTTAATGCTATGATATAGTGGTATTTGTGAAATCAGTAGTAAGATAAAAAGTAAAAAAACGAGATAAAGAAAACCAACCTGAAAAACTAGGGTTTTGAGCGGCGGTGGTTCTGGTTCGGTGACCAGCGACGCTGCACCGGCCGCAATGGCCCTGGTCAGCCGCGGTGTGTGAGCGCCGAGAGCTGAGGTGAGCGCGAGTGTGGGAAGCCAAGCACTGTAGCGGTGGAGATGGTTTCGTGGTGGTGGCGGCACTAGGGTAGGGCCGGTGCCGTCATGTGCGAGAACGAGAGGAAGACAGATGGAGCGAAGGGGAGACTGAGAGGGAGAAGGAGACCGGAGAAGAGCACTGGTGGTTGTTGTGTTCGCTGGCGAGGAGCCGAGGCGGTGGTCGCCGGACGGAGAAGCGACAGAGAAGGGGTCGATAGAGAGAGAAAGAAGAGAGAGGGAGGATGAGGGGTTGTGCGTCTGTGTGTGTCGGGAGAAGGGGGAAAAGGAAGAACGGGTCAGTAGGATCCGACCCGACTCGTGAACTTATATCAAATAAATAAATGGATAGATATAATTAAATCTGATTTTTGTTTTATACTTGTAAATTATTATTATGTATTAATAAAACTATTGATTTAAATATTTAGTGAACCAAATAAATTATATATGTACTTGGAACAAATCTAAATTAATTAACGATTATTACAACAATTACATATTTAGGACCCAACCTTAAGTTAATATATTATTAAAAACTTATTTAATTATTTGCAATTACATCAATATCATTTATATGTTATGAATATTTATTGAATAATCTATATCTATATCCTATATTGTTAAAGTTGTTCAATTTCGTTAAGATTCGTTAATTTTTTTATGATAGCTGCTTATGTTTGTTAACATTTTTATTAGTCTGAATAAATTTTAATTATAAAAATATGTTAGACTATATTCATAGTTATACTTTACATGTTTGTGTATACTTTGTGGGAAATGATGAGTTTTCATTTTATCATAAATTATTATTAATTTTTTCCGTGTATAATTAGTTCAGACAGAACAATCTTTTAACGCATAATTAGTCTTTCGATCAACTCACATGTATTAAACTAGATATATGTATCGACCTCATAATTATGTGTAATAATTAATATTTATGACTAAAATATAAGTAAAATTTTTTTCGTAAATAATGTATAGTTTTCTTAAATAAAATACATTTTATCATGTGACATTCATGATGCAAATAAATATTGTTTTTGTTCATAAAAAGTATATAGTTTTTATAAATAAAATATAATTTTATCATGTGATCGACAGTTTAATTAAAAATTTTTAATTTTGAAAGACGTCACCCGGGCAACGCACGGGGTATTCAAGTAGTTAAAACATATTCATGAAATTTTTTTTCAAAAAAATGACTTTTAAGGGTGATACCTTCTGGGCATAATGGGTGATACTCATTTGAACATATATATATATATATATATATATATATATATATATATATATATATATATATATATATATATATATATATATATATATATATATATATATATATATATATATATATATATATATATATATAGATTTAAGATCAATGGGGTACCAAGTTAGACTGGGGTACCGGGGAACCATTTATAGCCAATCATTTATCATTAAAAGCTAAAATATAATATAGATTTTGCCTAAAATTCTTTCCCACATTAATTAATGTTGGGGTAAAAATGGTATTGAAAATTTAAATCAGAATCAAAGATTCCGTGTATCTCATGAAAATCTCCATTTTAATTAATATCATTCCTTACACCCATACTGAACATGTGCAATGACGACACTCTATAAACCACGATTGAACATGTTCAATACCGTCAATATTGCTTTATCACTAAAATGGCTAAGAGCGACTAAAAACACAATAAACCCCGATTGCACATGTTCAATAACGTAAATAAAATTGAACATTCACGAATGGTTTGATGAAAATAATAAATACATTTATTTGACACCTCTGGTTGAACATGTTCACTAAAACCCGTTGTCGAATCTAATTGAACATGTTCACTAAAACCCACTGTTGAATCCGATTGAACATGTTCACTAAAACTCATTGTCGAATGCAATTGAACATGTTCATTAAAACTCATTTTGAAATTTATTATAGATATGTTATGGAAGTAAATCCCTATAATTAAGGGATTTATTAATTCATTAGTTGTTATTTGTTAATTAAGATTCTAATTGACTATATTACCATTTTTTACTTATAACCAAACATGGGTGGACTCCAGTTCCCCAGTCTAACATGGTACCCCATTGATCCTGACCATATATATATATATATATATATATATATATATATATATATATATATATATATATATATATATATATATATATATATATATATATATATAGATTGAGGTTCTATGGAAAACCACAATGCATCTGAAAACTTGTGAAAACCGCACTGCACACCACAAATGCATCAAATTTCCCGCGTGATGCATCAAAATCCCGCATGATGCACCAAATTTCCCGTGTGGTGCATCAAAATCCTGCGTGATGCATCACCTTATTTACGATCATGCCACCGCGTTTTTCATGAAATGCACCAAATCGGACGGTATGCATAGGTTTTCATAGTTTTCACGTGCATAGTGGTTTTCCATTGAACCCACCCCTATATATATATATATATATATATATATATATATATATATATATATATATATATATATATATATATATATTATCGGTTTTATCTCCACTTTTGTGCATCCATCGAATCATATTGACAGTCAAACACTATTATTCCCACATTCTAAAACCACTCTCTTTCTGTTGTCCAACGCCTTTTTTTCTAGTTGTAAAAATTGTAATCCTCTTTTTCCTTTTCTCCCCTTGCTTTAATTTACCAATTTCTATTTTGTGATGTTGTTTGGTAGGGTCAGGGATTACATGTGGAACTCTCAATTTGTACATGCTAGATCACTATCATATCATCCCAATTTTTGTTTCTTGCTCCCTCTCCCAATCCCAATGCCCAAAACTCCTTTCCTTCTAATTAGTACATGTACTTTAGTCTCTTTACTCTTTCACTCACACTGTGTTGTGTAAGTTTGAAACTATATTTATAATGGGCATTATTATATCTACGTATAGTTTTCTTAATTTTTATAAATCATACAACTGTGTTATTTATACGTTTTTTTTTTGTTAATGATACGAAGGTCAATGATTAAAGTTAATTCCTTTATCGCATTAACAGAAATGCATGGTGATTAATAACTAAGAAGATAAACCTATATAATTAGGTGTCCTTTATAATTTTTGTTTTTCTTTGACATTTAACACTTTGAATAAATATAAAAGAAGTTGAAGCTTCTGACTCTCCTTAATGAAGTTCACAAGAACCCATCAACATCCCCTCTTATATCTTTCTAGGAACATGCATGAAACCATGAATTGTGTGTTTCTTTACCTCTTCCAAGGGCAACTCAAATCACCCACATCCTCTCTCTCTCTCTCTCTCTCTCTCTCTCTCTCTCTCTCATAAATTTCTATTAGGGTTTCCTCTCTCTCTCTCTCTAGATCTCACACAAAACTCTCTCTCTCAGTTTCTGATGTCAGACAACATAGCATTAAAACAAGCTAGAAAAGATGAAACCCAGAATTCTGGTAGTGGTGGTGGCGGCGTAGGTGGTCGGAAAACATCGTTAAGGCCACCGGAGCAAACCCTAAAGTGTCCAAGGTGTGATTCCACCAACACCAAGTTTTGCTACTACAATAACTACAACCTTACTCAACCTAGACACTTTTGCAAGACATGTAGAAGGTATTGGACCAAAGGTGGAGCCTTACGCAACATCCCGGTTGGCGGAGGTTGCCGGAAAAACAAAAAGACTAAATCTTGCACTTCAAAGTTTATCATCGGAGATTCGTCGACCAATCTTTCGCCACCACCGGTTATGGATTTACAGCTTGGTGGGATAAACTTCCCTCCTAGGATTAATCAATTCTCTTCTTCATATGGTGAAACATCAAGTAAAAATCTTCCCTTTATGAATCTTGATCCATTAGGGTTTAATGCAATGAAGCAAGCAGATAATAATTATCATCAAAGTGGATTAGGGTTTGCAAATAATTTTCAAGAAATGGGTTTTACATATACGAATCTTCATCAGACAAGTACTAGTCTTACTTCTTCTATCGAGTCTTTGAGTTCTTTAAACCAAGATTTGCATTGGAAGTTGCAGCAACAGCGATTCGCTACGTTGTTCGGTGGACAAGAAAACGATCATCAGCGACAACAGCAGAAGGAAACCGGCTTACAACCGATCTTGTTCCAGAATCTTGAAATTTCAAAACCACCACAATCCACTGTGGAATCAAGAAAAGATGGTAGCAACAGTGGAGACGGTGGCAGTGGCGGAGTTGGTGGTTTGGCCACCGAGTGGTTCTTCGACAACAATTATGCACCGGTAAATGTGATTCCGACTTCTACAGGTCATGATGATCAAAATGGAAGCATTAACAACTGGAACGGGATCCAAACTTGGAGTGATCACATGAATCAATACAGTGCACTTCCATAGCTTTTCGACTCCGATGACTATTAAAAAAATGAGACACCATGTTGAATTAATTATCTATATGTTCTTAATCGTATGCAATTAAAGATTGGAAAGATGAAAGTGCATTGTGTTTTCTTATTGTAAACTTCATATTCCTTGCTAGCTAGGTTTATGTTATTGTAATTGTTTAAATTAATGAATGCTTTTAATCTAACCCATTCAAATAATTAAGCTGTAACTAGCTAGCTTTATAACTTTTATTCATCCACTTCGTACACGCACTGCGAATCAATCATTTTTTGTACATGTCGATCGAGCGGCGTGAAGCGCATTACAGTTCGAAAAATCACTATTTTTGTAATTCATTCAATATTCAAAAACAAATTATTAGACTTGTTTTTTAAGCAAAACATAATAAAATCAACTAATAGTTTCCTAATGTAATATGTTTTAATTTCCGGTGTAAACACTGCCTTTCTAATTTAACGAGTGGATCTCATCTCAGATTGGTGGATGAACATGTATAATAATGTGTTTCATTTTATATTTTTTATTGAGCAACTTTGTTGACATGACATGTACATGTATTTTTATATAACTATTATACTATTTTTCAGTAGTATATATTGTTAATTGTTATTAATCAATTAATATGAAAACTTCAATTCTAACTTGAGGAATTGTGGCAGAATATCTTTTGAGATGGTGGAATTGTTTCAGAACTCTCACTGTCTGTCTCAATCTGGAAACTGTGTTCCTCAGACTTCTGGTTTAACAGTTCTGTGAAACATAACAATAGCTAGGCAACCTCTTCCCTTAACTACTACTAGACCTAAGCCTTTTTCAGACTAAACCCCATCCCTATACACTCACTCTCTCTGTCTCACACACAAACACACACAGTGTGTGTGGCCAGTTTCTGATAATATGTTGAAATGTATTAAACAACTTCACAGTGTCCACAGCCAAAAGGTAGGAGGGTTTTTCCTAGGTTGAGGTCTCTAGTTCGAGTTTTGTCAAAGACGTTTCTCCATAAGTGGAGGTGTGGGTTTGGTATTCACCCACAAGGTGTCTAACAAAAAAAAGGTGATAACCACTAACCACTAACATTAGTTGTACAAAAAAAAGTTGAAATGTATTACCATTAATTTGAGTTGGTTTCTTTTTATATTTGTTGTAAAAACACACGTACATATATATTATTGTTTAGTAAAATAAAATAAATGATACGGTGTATCGAGTCAACTACACGCGTGTAAAATTATTTAATATGATGCAATCTCCCTTTAATGGTTTTCTTGTGTAAGTTTATTTATGTAAAATTACTTAATCGTATGAATTATACTGTATTTTATGTTAATTTAAAAACACCAATGTTTCCAATGCCAGAGGTTGTCTGTGACATACGTAGTCGTTCCATTCTTAATGGGAGCATGACTAATAACATATACCTCTTCCTATCCCATTTAACATGAGATCGAAGTTTATTACTGTTGTTACAAACTACATAAAAACACATTAACAATTCCAAATCCATAAACTAAATAGGAAATGATATAACATTATCAACATTAGCATTAATTTCATATAGTATTTAACATATGACAAACTTTTAGTAATTTACATATTCTTTTGGAATCAATTGTGGATGTACTGACCTGGTCATTGTTTATTTTTATTTTATATGGTTTGTCTAAAAAGGTGTTGCTTATGACAGTGAACTGAAAGGACACTCAAAAGCATTGAAACTGAGATAAATGAATTAAGAAAGTATCAAGCTTTAAAAAGCCTAATGAGTGTTAGAAATTGTCATATACAAATTTTAGATTCTCTAATAGATTTTGGATTTTTAATTCATTAATTGCATTGTTTTTTTTACACTGAACCCATATTTATTGGACAAAATAAATGATATTCTGATTGTAAATATAAATTAAAGGATATTATTTGATTTTATGATTAATACTAACATACTCACGTATTATATGTATTAGTTTAAAAAGAAAATTAAAACATAAATATTTATAGGGATATTTAAAATAATTATAAGAATTAAAATTTATTAGATTTTAGGTAATTATTTAATAAATCAGTTAGGTTTCATTTGATTTGATTAAAATATATATTGGATTGGATTGATGTAATTTAAATTATACTTAAATAAGGTAAAATAATGGCAAATGACATGGCAAAAGGATGTTCGATACATAGCATATTTAATAAGGTGTTGAGATGTGTAACATCCTAACTTTTGAGTTGGTATGTGGAATTATCTTATTTGTTTATTAGTTTATTCTAATTGCTATGATCCAATTAATCTTAGTGGAATTAACACGTAGAGGACTATGTGATATGTGGCCTCGAGACATAATTTTAATGGATGGTTAATTTTTATGTGATCATGGGATAACATGGTATATTTTGATATTAAACTTGAAAATGTGATAACAAGCTTGGGTTTGGGTATTGAGCATTGGGTATATATTGAACCCTTAATATATATACATATATATATATATATGTGTATATATATATATATATATATATATATATATATATGTATATATATATATATATATATATATATATATATATATATATATATATATATATATATATATATATATATATATATATATATATATATATATATATATATATATATATATATATATATATTACAAGAATTTTGGGTATTAGGGTGACAGAAGTCACCGCTAAAGCTTCAAAAATTCGCCGCTATTGCATTTAGCGGCAACATGTCGCCGCTGGTATGTCGTCGCTATTATGTTGTCGCTATTGGTCAAAATGTCGCCGCTAATAGTGTCACCACAATTGCTTAAAGTCGCCGCTAATAGTGTCGCCGTTATTGATCATTTTATATTTTTAAATTCAACAAACCTGATTTAATTATTTGCAGTTTAAAATTTAATAAACTTGGAAACATTAATGCAGAAATTTCATGTATACAAAACATATGTCAACTACAAAATCCATAAAACTCGTTTAAATTGTTTGTTACACATTAAACTAACTAACTACTCGTCTTTATCTTCATCGCCTTCATTCTCTTCGTTCCCCATATCGTGATCTTGAGCCTCCTCGTTTCTCATGTCAGTTTGAGTCGAAAATAATTTTATCATATCAGAAAGTGCCGATCTAAACCTTGGGTTTTGAATAAAGAGATCTACATTATTCGGCTATAAAATAAACAACTATATTAGCAACTTATAAGCTAAAATAACAAACTAACGTAACTAAAATACTGAAGTAACAAAGCACCAATTATATATATGACCGTTTACAAGTATATATGAGTAATATCAATCCATTATAGGTAAATATAATCTATATATCAATCCTTTACAAGTATATATGACACATTTCAAACAATTACAAGTAATTTTGACTCGTTACAAATAAATGAATGTATACCAGCCCATTACCATCGTTTACAAGTATATATAATCTGTAGTAATTAAATTACAAGTGAATATGAATCATATTGACTATATCAACTCAGTACAAGTGAATATGTCACATGTTGAGCTGTGATCATCAATTAAATGTATATATGATCCAAACCAACCTATTATAAGTATACATGACCCATATCGACAAACTACAAGTAATTTTTATTCTGTCGACCTATGCTTACGCATTATAATCTCTTACAAGTAAATTTAATGCATATCGACCCATTATCATCATTGACATGTATATATCATCCATATCAAGCGATAACAAGTGAATATGTCTCATATTGACCTACGATTATCAATTACAAGAATATGTGATCCAAACCAACCGATTATAAGTATACATGACTCATATCAACTACAAGTAATTTTGACTCTGTTGACCTATGATCATCAATTACAAGTGTGTGTGTGTGTGTGTGTGTGTTGCATTTGGTAAATAAGTTACCTGAGTAGGGCGTGATGTCTGGGTATATCCTTCACTAGAAATCGACATCCCAGAAGGTTTATATCCAATTCCTTTAATATGTCACTGTCTAGAGCCCAAGAACTTCTAAAAAATGGCTACCTCGTCGACTGGGGTTGAAACTGATTGATGAGTTTGATCGTTTGTATTGTTCACCAATCTCACGCAATAAGGAATTCTGTATTTCATAAAGATGATTAAATAAATTTGTATACTCTTAAATTTAAAGAAAAAAACAATAATGTACTTCACATTCAAGAATTAAACATCAATATTAAGTTGAATAACTAAAAACTTACATAATTTTCCTCGGCTAATGGTGTGTCGAATTGCCCTTGTTTGTTGACATGAGCATCACGAATTGCCCTTGTGTATTTGTTGAAATGAGATAAAGTGTCCAAAAAACAGTCCCAAAACGGGGACAGTCCGAAACTAATTACTAAATCAATTTCAGACAGGTATTTATTCTAAGATCAAACACACACCACACACATTTACACAATTACAAATACATATTTGATTACTTTAGCAAACTTATAATTTCAACAAACATATAATTGCATCTTAAAATAAATAACAATCATATAATTTATCAAAAATCAACAACTATTAACAAATTTATAAATACTTAACAACACAACTATTAAAATCACATTAATATGACATGATACAATTTCCATTTACTTGATATTATAAGATATCAAAATGAGATTCACTACATTTAATATTTAATATTGACGGAAACTATAAAATGTCACATTGAACTCTTCAATTCATTCATAAACATAAAACACTTCGTGAAAATTTTAAAGGATACAAATGACAAGTTTTAAGTTTAACATGATGGTTATGATACATTAAGCTCTTCAATTCATTCATAAGTTATAAGGATACAAATGGTTATGATACAATTAAGCTCTTCATACACAACAAATCTACAAACATATACATTGCACACTTTTTATATACTAAATTATATACGTACACAATAAAATCTATAAAGGTTTATAAACAATAACAAATCTACAAATAATTAAAAGACACAACAAATTTATAAATATTTTAACAAATACTTAAAAAACCCTAATTTTGAAAAGGGAAAATTACCAAGAAAGGTAATATAAAATACAAAATTTGACAATAAAGGTATTGTAAATTTTTTTTTGCCAAGAAATGTAATATAAAATTTTATTTTGGCCGAGAAAGAACATGAAATCCAAATTTTAGGCCAAGAAAGATAATCAAATAATATTCGTTTACCAAAAAAGGGAGCATAAAATTAAAAATTTACATTCTTACTTTGTCATCAATACCCTTTTTTGTCAAATTTTAATTTTATGTTATCTTTCTTGGCCTAAAAAATTTTACATTACCTTTATTGACAATTTTTGAATTTTATATTACCTTTCTTGGTAATTTGCCCTTTTGAAAAATCTAAAAACTTTTATCCTAAAATTATATAACCAAACCTAAAAATAATTTTAACAAATCCATACATTTCTTATCTAATACACAACAAATCTACAAACATATATATTGCACACTTTTTATATACTAAATTATACACGTACACAGTAAAATCTATAAATAGTTTAAAAACATTAACAAATCTACAAATACTTAAAAGACTTAACAAATCTATAAATATTTTAACAAATACTAAAAAAAACCCTAATTTTGATAAATATAAAACTTTTATCCTAAATTATATAACCAAACCCACAAATAATTTTAACAAATCCAAACATTTCTTAAAAAGCATTATTCACACACGTTTTACACACACACACACACACACACACACACACACACACACACACACACACACACATATATATATATATATATATATATATATATATATATATATATATATATATATATATATATATATAGACACACACACACACACACTAGTCATGATACACAAATTATACACACTAATATTATACAAAATACACTAATTATAAACAATATACATTAACACAAAATACACATTAATATACACAACACACATTATATATATGTAACATCCCAAATCGGTGAAGAGGAGAAACTAATATGCTCATATAAGGGTGGGTTGTCTCTATCCACCAAGACGCATTTTGGGGCAGGCCTATGGTTTGGCTTCCAGAAACAAAACCGTGCGGCCTTTGCCAAAACAGACAATATCTTGTCTCGGGATGGTCTGGACTGTTAAAGTTGGTATCAGAGCCAGACAACGAGTCGATGTGCATAGCGGGGACGCTGTGTTTCCATGAGGGAGGGATTGTAACATCCCACATCGGTGGAGATGAGAAACTAATGTGCCCATATAAGGGTGGGGTTGTCTCTATCCACTAAGACGCGTTTTGGGGCGGGTCTTGTGTCGCCGCTAATGCCCATAATTAATTCTTGTAGCGAATAGATACATATATATTCCACGCTTGAAAATTGTGTGTATGTGTTTGAAAATTGTCGGAGTAGTAAGTGGTGTAACTTTAAAAAAAAAATTCACTACTACAATCAGGCCCTTTTGCGACGGCCAAATCTGTCACAAATCCGTCGCAAACGCTTATTTGCGACAGACTTGCGAAGGAATATGGCGGACCCAAAAATGCTCTTCATAAATAGCTTTGCGACAACCTTGCGACTGATATTTGCGACGGATTTGTGTCGGACTTTAATTGCGACAGATTTGCGTCAGTCTGTAACGTCCCTAATTTTAAGTACACGTAATTTGCAAATTTTAAGGATTTAATTATTGTATTAATGGATTATTATATCAATTTAAGCAAATTTTGATCATAATATCGGTTTAAATAAGAAAATACGAAGTTGAGGGGTATAATGTGCAAATAGGGAGAAATGACAAATAAAAGAAAGGAAAATCCTTTCATTTTCAAATCTCACTCTCTCTCCTCTCTCACCGATTTCTCTCTCTCTCTCTCTCTCTCTCTCTCTCTCTCTCTCTCTAATTCTCGGATTCAATCCAAGAAACACAAAGATTGTTGGAATCAAGTGTTCAAAATCTGGAATCAAGTTGCAAATTAGGATCTATATCAACTGCAAGCATCAAATCAAGGTAAAAATCGTTCAACATTACGAATTTTGGAGATTTTGGGTTCGGTTTTGGTATGAACCGAATCAAAGGATTTTGGATTGAAATGTTAATGCATGTTGGAAATTTTTGTTACAATGTTTAAATCGAGTGTTAGTGATGCATCATACCAAATTTCAGATTCTGATTCGAAGTCTAAGTATGATTTTTGAAATATGTGTGTGTTTTAGTATGTGTTCTTCGACAAAATGAAGAACATGGGACTAATTTGGTATGTTTAGGATGTATTTTAAAGTATAAAGTGTTAAAATAGTACTACTAAGCTCATATTTGCAATATTAGACTCAAACATGTAAAAATGGTCAAAAAGGTAAAATTCTGGAAAATATAAGGAATTTAAACAAGTATGAACTCGGCTCGGATGATCCGAATGATCCGAATTCGGGCAGTGTTCATCCGATCCGAATTCGAACCACTGCCTAAGTTGGACCAACTCTCATTTCGGACCTACCCCATTTCGGACCAATTTTCAATTCGGACTTCAACCCAATTCGGATCCACCCTATTTCGGACCAACAGTACTTCGGACCATCCGAATTCGGATGTGGCCCGAAATTAGTACAATTACACTTAGTTTTCAGAAATTACGTTTTTAAGCAATTACTGACATAAATTCACACTGACTTGACAGATCATTGTGGTGTTATCAAACACACATTGATTCAGAGACAAATCACCCTGTACAAACCACTGTGAGTAATAGATTATCATTCTAACATTTATTGTCTTTGCATTCACGTTTTACATATTCAATGGCATGTTCACATTGTTCAAATACATCAATTGGCACTCATGATTGATTTGTTGTTATGATGCACACTCGTACTTGACATGTAACACACATGTAGCCAGCGTTCATTTGAAAGTGCATCTATTTACATCATGCTTGCACTGCATGATCATTACTTCACAATCTGATGCGACCTGGACTGGGGCTGACAGCAGGCCATTGTCGGGGACTGATCATCCCACTCGTTATCGTGGTCAGGTTCGACACATCCCCGATCAGCATTTGAACTGTCAACCCCATGCTTGCACTGCATGGTTTTCACATACATTGGGGCTTACACTGCCCGTAGTCACATTATGCTTGTAAAGAAATATTTGTTGTTTGTATAATCTGTTATTTCACTAAGCAAATTAGCTTACTGTTGACTCATAATATTTTCAGGCAAAGGCAAAGGTGTAGCTGGACCTTCTACTTAAGCATTTCAGTTCAATATCCCGGAGACTTAGAAACTATTGGTACACAGAGGTAGTAGCTTTGGGTTGGGATTTGTTACTTTCAAAATACTATATGATGTTGTAATAGTTAGACATTATCACTGTAGACACTTATATTTATTGCTTTAGTGCGGAACTGCTTAAATCTGAATTAAGCTTCAATTTTAATGATCATATTTATCATTGGGTTATGTGTTGATCCTGGTGATTCTAATTATACTATCAAATTATGAGGACGTCACACAGTCTATGTTTGCGTCAGATTAGCGTCTGTTTCTTTTTGCGACGGATTTGCGTCGAATATTTTGCAACTGATTTGTGTCAAAAGTCTTGCGACGGAGCTGCGGCGACTATTATTTGCAACGAATGTGGGACTGGGTTTTTGCAATTCACTATCATTTAATAGTCTTTTCTGTCGCATTGCAAAAAACTAGCGTCAGTTATTTTATTTAACCATCTTTTTCTATGAATAAAAACTCAATATTATAAAAAAAGGTAAATCAATATTCTATAATACTAACTCAAACAATTGCAAATACAAAATAACATAGTATATTACTACTTAATATCTCAAATTTAAAAGTTAAATTATAAGACAGATGTTTAACAGTTGCTCGGATGATTTCTTGGGGTGCTCCATTCTTTCTAGCTCCACTTCGTCACATCGTAACATTCTACAACAAAAAAATAATTAATTTGTAAGAAACCAGTTTTGATATAAGTTTCAAACAAAATATAATTTGTAAATAGCAAAAGAAAAAAACAATATAAATCCCTAAAACATGTTAAATTGTAAATGTATAGAGAAGTCATATTTTGGGATTTTTGGTATCTATGTTATGCATGTGATTTCAGTTGTATGTATTAGATTATATAGGACTTGGTTTAATTTATGGGTGTATTAAAGTTTTAAATTGCTAGTAATTTTTATAACTTAACTAGAGATTATCGAGATATCGTATGTGTGGTTGCTACTTATGATATAGATATGATGCGACATTTTGTTGGGTATTGAAAGTGTAACACGTGACATATAATTACTCTTTTATTGATATTTATAAGTTCTGTTTGGATATTTTTGGGTATTTGTGCAACAAAGCAACCAAATAAAAAATTGTTATAAAGTCTGTTTGACAAAAACTAACTGATAGCTGGAGCTATTTAAGCTTTTAGCTAGGACTAGTAACTGCAATTTTTGTTAATAAATATGGTTGATAAAGTAGCTTGTGCTATAGCAAAAAATTATAAAATTTCATAAAAGCTCAATCATATATATAAATAAACAGAATAAGAATCATAATTATTTAATATTATTTAGATAAATTTGATTTTCATAAGTTAAAACTACTTTTAAAACGTAGTTAAAGTAGCTTATAATTTTGAAATTTTATGGTTTTAATAAGCTTCTAATATATATAATTTCGTAAAGCTCATATAAATATATAAACTAGATTTTAAGTATAAATAATTAATCTTATTTTAATAACATTAATTTTTATAAGTTAAAACTATTTAAAAAGTTAGTTAAATTAGCTTAATTGCTACTGGAAAATAAAATTTATCCAAAAGAGATGTTTGAAATTAAGGATAAAAGAGAGTTAAAGTACTTTAAAAATTATAAATTTAAGTTGTTATAAACTATTAAATACAAACTTTGTTCATATTCTAACAAAGTTTGTTTATATTAATTTGGCAAAAAAAGTTCTATTGAATTTTGTAATTTTTTTTCAACAAGTCCATTACGTATTCACATACTTGATATATGTAACCTTTAACCCAATTATATATATGTTTTTGTTATAAAAGGACAATAATAATTCTTTTCTTCTTTTACCAAGTGTACAAGCAACATCAAATAGTAATTTTATTAAATAGGGAATAGTGATTTTTTGTATATAAATAGGTTCATCAAGATTTATCAAAGGTATGAGTTTATAGAGAAAGATATATGCATCAAAAGGGTTTTCACAACTCTTGGTGATTTCCTAATATCTGAGTTTCTGTTAGATTATAACACGTTATCAACACGAGGAGCTCAATATCTCAACCAAATCAAGAATCACCCTTCACTCAAGGTATGAAATAAATTGAAAACAAAATATATGGTTAAAGACCATAATTAACAACTAAATGACTACATATTGGATACAAGGACTACTAACGTTTACTAAACTTTTATTTATATATACTAATATTTATTCTTTTTCATATTCTTATTACTAACATTTATGGAAAGCTAAGCCTCCTACTTATTTATGTTAACTAACATCTATTTATTGTTACTAACATTTACTTTCCGCAACTAACATTTATTTATGCAATCTAACATTTATTTTCTGTTTACTAACATTTATTTACGCAATCTAACAATCTGACATTTATTTAATTTATGAATACTAACAATTATGATTATTGATTCTTTTACATATCTTATATTTAATCCGTCATTAAACTTATTTATACACATCCTTTATGTCAATAACATTTTTCTTAAATTACATTTCTAATCATCATTTTTATATTAAAGAGACATTATCCTCCAAATCTTTTTTTTATAAAATCCACAACGGATTTATAATCGTTGAACGGTTATATTTTCGACCGTTTAATGGTCGAATTTTTTTCTATAAATATCCGATACTAAACCTCATTATTTCACAAACTACATTCTCCTACCTTCCTTTAAAAAATAAAAAAAGAAAAATTTTACTTAGTTGAAGGCGGATGAAGATGCTAAGCCCGTTTTTAATTTTTATCAGTGTATTGATTTTGGCACTCTTCTATTGTTTGTTCCAACTACCATGGGATGAGATGTATCCTTTTCTGATTATGTTTTCATTTATTCTCTCATTTTATTGTATTGCAGTTCTTATTGAAATAAATTAGTGTTGATTTTATGTTGTTTTAAAAATTCTTTTTGATAATCTCAATGGCAAATATTGAGAAGATACTATTTGCTGCATTAGACGTAAATGGCTGGGTAGACCCTCTTTAGGGATTGGAAAGCTAATATTCTTATTACTAACATTTATGGAAAACTAAGCCTCCTACTTATTTATGTTAACTAACATCTATTTATTGTTACTAACATTTACTTTCCGCAACTAACATTTATTTATGCAATCTAACATTTATTTTCTGTTTACTAACATTTATTTACGCAATCTAACAATCTGACATTTATTTAATTTATGAATACTAACAATTATGATTATTGATTCTTTTACATATCTTATATTTAATCCGTCATTAAACTTATTTATACACATCCTTTATGTCAATAACATTTTTCTTAAATTACATTTCTAATCATCATTTTTATATTAAAGAGACATTATCCTCCAAATCTTTTTTTTATAAAATCCACAACGGATTTATAATCGTTGAACGGTTATATTTTCGACCGTTTAATGGTCGAATTTTTTTCTATAAATATCCGATACTAAACCTCATTATTTCACAAACTACATTCTCCTACCTTCCTTTAAAAAATAAAAAAAGAAAAATTTTACTTAGTTGAAGGCGGATGAAGATGCTAAGCCCGTTTTTAATTTTTATCAGTGTATTGATTTTGGCACTCTTCTATTGTTTGTTCCAACTACCATGGGATGAGATGTATCCTTTTCTGATTATGTTTTCATTTATTCTCTCATTTTATTGTATTGCAGTTCTTATTGAAATAAATTAGTGTTGATTTTATGTTGTTTTAAAAATTCTTTTTGATAATCTCAATGGCAAATATTGAGAAGATACTATTTGCTGCATTAGACGTAAATGGCTGGGTAGACCCTCTTTAGGGATTGGAAAGCTAATATTACGTAAAATTTCTTTATATCTCTGATTTTTTTTGAATCTTGATTTCAGAAAAATGAAATTCATCAGAGCACTCACTAAAGCAGCTAGAGTTACCGACAAAAGAATTGTCGATATAAAGAAACTCATAGAGAAATATAGCCTTAAAAGGGAAAAAATCTCTAAGAAGCTTATTGCATGTCCATGTGACAAAAGGCGAAAATTGCTCATGAAACAAATAATCGTATCCGGAAACATAGATTTTTGGACATCGATACATGAGTCAAAATTGCTTAACAGAAAGCTAATTTATGATACTATAGATTTAATCGCTATGTAAAATTTTCCAGTACCACGAATGTAAAGCTAGTTCTTACCAGGATCCTGAAGATCTTTGTTTTAGATATGGAATGATTGGCCATTGGCCAAGAACTTGTCGCACATCGCCTCATTTCTCTAAGCTGTATCAGGATTCTCTTAAAAGAAAAATAAAGGAAGTCAACTTTACTGATCTTTCTGATAAATTAAACTAATTATAAAGCAAAGAAATATGTTGAGTTTTAACGATATGCCCCAAAAGTGATATAAAACTCAAACTATGGTAATAGAGAATAAAGATTTTTATGTGTATCATGAATGTAAAACATATACTTAAAAATCTACGAACATTTGGTTCTGTTTATATTATACATATATGAATATGATTGAATCACACATGGTAATCAAAAGGAAATATTATGATATTGGAACATTGAGTTTATGACATAACAGATTAGACCATCCGGGAACAACAATGATGCAAAATGATATTGAATGTACACATAAGGCATTCATCGAAGGACCAGAAAATTCCTCAAAAGGTAAAATGTTTCTATGTATGTATCTTATTATTTTGAGAAAACTTTATGAAACATTTACCAACAAATCAAACTATACGTAGCCATAAACCATAAGTTCATGTACCATGATAACTTTATAGTTTAGCATGATCAGTTGAACCATCCCGGTTAAATACTAATAATAATTTATATGGGTAATCATTGAATAACCAGAAGATTATTTAAAAGCTTGATACAATGATTTTACATGTTATTTTGCTCTCAATAAAATTATTAACCATAACTACAAATATGGTTTATATATATAGATATTAAAGGGAAAGAGAAAGAGAAAGAAGCAAATTTTACAGATCTCCCCGATGACCCATTCAGCCCCGTAAAATAATAATATAAACTCAATAATAAGATAACATTAATAACCACAACATAGTATTAATAACCACAACACATAAAACAATAAAACTCACAAATGAAAATCATTTGTCAGTTTTAGATGGCTGACCCTTTTCAAAAACATCTCGAGAGGGAGCAGAATTAACTTCTGGTTGTTGGGACTCCACTGGCTCCTGAGGCTGTGGTGGTTGAGGAGGTTGCATTGGCACTGCATTCCTTTCTATCCAATAACGATATGGCGGCATACTTGGTGGAGGAGGGACCGCGAATCCCCAGCTATGGGTTACAGTCCTTATAAGAAAAGACTGTCATCGTATAAATCTATCAATATATAACATATGGGTATGAATATCGTCCAGATAGAAACCCAATCGATCATTACTTCTAACATAAGTGTGTTCCTGTCGTGGTACCATTATGAGTTCTCTAAGATCCGACTGATCTAGTCGTCTTTTCTGCCTTCTTTCCTCTCGATTATTAAAAGACTCCATAGAAAGATTTAGGTCGAAATCTTCTCGACTTTGTTCTTGTTGTTTTCCTGGCTCCATGGATGTGTGTATGTGTTTAGATGGTTTGTTGTATTGATTTCTTTCACGCCGAGCTTTCTTATATACTACTAGCTTGAATAAACTTAAGCGTATCTCGTATGCCAAATAGAATAAAAAGGTTCTAATATTTATTTGTGATATTACCAATTCGCATTAAGCCAACAAGTTATCATACATTCTCCCCATACGAAATGATATTTGGTCAAGAATCAAATATATCACATCTATTTTTTATTAAATAGTAAATATTCTGAATTGCTCCACCAAACCGCATAAAGATGGGTACTCAAAAGAATGTTGGGAAATTATGTTGGGTATGAAATCCCCTTTATTATAAAATAAAATGAATCACTAACAGTTGATGTCACTACGACACATTGTGCTAGTTGCCATTTTAAAAGGGCAATATTTCCAACATCAGGGGGAGAGAATAAACAAATTTATAAGCTGTAATGAATTATCATATTGATCCTCGTAATAAAAGGTACTGGGATAATTCATTTACATATTTTTGTTGGGAGATACATTTACTGATTTAAAAAAAGTAACCAAGTCGCATATTTGGTTATTAATGCTTCAGTAAATATTGATATTTTCAGAAATGAAGATTATTATTGATTAATGAGCCTAAGACATACCAGAAGCATGATAGGCAGTCGATTCCAAAGAAAAGTATTCTAAAATAATAATAATAATAATAATAATAATAATAATAATAATAATAATAATAATAATAATAATAATAATAATAATAATAGACATGATGGTTCTAAAAGAACCTCAGGCGCCTGAATGAAAATAAGGAGATCTCAATAAAATTATATCATGTCTAAAAACTATATGGAATCGAAATAAAATCGACTTCGATGATATTTATCTATTAGCACTATATTTAAAAAACGATGATTATGAATAATAGTCTGCAGACATGTTCTCTTAGAGAAAAGGAGACTACTAGATGTGGAGGATGTACGCATAAAGTTATGGATGAAAATTTCATAAAACTCCATATTTTCCAAATCTATACGTAAAGCAATAGTATAGATGATTAGAGTGATTTGACCACACATATCAAACATACTATACTTGGTCTTCACTTGTAGTATAAATACAATATATTGATGTATCAATGATGGTGCAAATAATATGAAATTTTTCTCTCTAAATCTACTACTTTTACACATATCATAAAGTAGTCTGTACACATGAAGTTGTACAAATATATGTATAGAGATTAATAATGCACACAAATATTTAAGGAAATATTCTCCTATGGTGGATATAGTTATAACAAATATATTAATCTATCAATAAAGATAGATTTGATATGCGTCTATTTTATTCTAAAAGTACTACTTATACAGAGATTCCTTGAAGGATATAAAATTTTTAAACATGTCTCGAGATTTAACCTATGAGCTCATAGTTACAATGCAATAAGCATGTATTATGATTACATTGCTAAAAGACAGAAGTATGCTACATAAAAATACAATATATCATGAATATAGTTATGGTCTATTTATAAGACTAACTTGACATATACAATTTTATGAAATCCTTGAAGGATTTATTTAAAAATTGCCAGAAGCATTAAAAGTAAAACCCAAAGAAATGTATTCAAAGATCTTTAGAAATAATCTACGTTGATGATCTAAACACAAGGAAATTGAAGAAGTAATTTGTGTTTTCTAAAGAAAGAATTCGAAATAAAAGACCTTGGAAGACCAAATATTGTCTTGGTTTACAAACTGAACATATACATAATGGTATAATTGTGCATCAATCAAATTATACGGAGAAGGTCTTAAAGTGTTTCAATATTGATAAAGCGAATTCTTTAAGCACACCTATGGTGGTTAGATCGCTTAAACGTTGAATAAAATTCATATCATCCTTGTGAAGAAAATGAGGAATTGCTTGGTCCAGAAGTACCATATCTTAGTGCAATTAGAGCTTTAATGTGTCTTACAAACTGTACAAGACCTGACATTTCTTTTGCAGTAAATCTGTTGGCAAGATTTAGTTCAGCTCCCACCAAACGACATTGGATAGGAGTCAAACACATTTTCCGATGCCTTCAAGGAACCACTAATTTGGGATTATTTTATTCTAACAATTCAAAAGAAGGTTTACTTGGATATGTAGATGTAGGTTACTTATTTGATCCACACAAAGCAAAATCTCAAACAGGATACGTGTTTTTAAATGGTGGTACTGCAATTTTCTGGCGTTCTCAGAAACAAACACTTGTTACAACATCCTCAAATCATGCTAAATTATTGCACTACACGAAGCTAGTAGAGAAAGTATGAAAGAAGGATATATTAAGAGTGACAGAACCAAACATATTCCACCAAGATTTTTCGCTTACACGCAAGATCTCATAAAGGACAATCAGATTGAAATGAAATACATTCAGTCTAGTAACAATTCAGCAGATCTCTTTACAAAGGCACTTCACAAAGCGATTTTCAGAAAACACGTCCACAACATTGGAATGCGACATGTACAAAACATGTGATGATTTTCAGATGGCAATATGAGGGGGAGTCAACCAATCGCTGTACTCTTTTTCCCTTGACTAAAGTTTTTTCCCACTGGGTTTTTCTTTAGCAAGGTTTTTAATGAGGCAGCATTTCGTGGTTGAACTCTTACTAAAATTATCATCCAAGGGGGAGTGTTATAAAAGGACAATAATTATGGATGATGAATTATTTTCTTCTTTTACCAAGTGTACAAGCAACATCAAATAGTAATTTCATTAAATAGGGAATAGTGATTTTTTGTATATAAATAGGTTCATCAAGATTTATCAAAGGTATGAGTTTATAGAGAAGGATATATGCATCAAAAGGGTTTTTCACAACTCTTGGTGATTTCCTAATATCTGAGTTTCTGTTAGATTATAACAGTTTTTCATTTCTTTAACTATTTATAAATATAAAATGATATATGGTACTTTATATTTAATAAATGATTTATATTTAAGAAATATCAACATATTTTACGTTGATTTAGTTAATTTTTATTTTATTCCATATATTTTTATGTTGTACTTACTTTGGTTTCTACTTGAGACTACTAGATTGGGGGTGTTCAAAAGCTTTCGAAACCGAAAGATCGATACGAAAAACCAAGGAATTCCTTATTTTGAGGTTCATCGAACCGTATTTTTCTATAATTTTTTGGTTTGGTTAACTGAGCCGGAAAAATCTTTCGGTTTCGGCCGTTCACAATTTTTGTGACGGTCGGTTAACTGAAAAATAAATAAACTTCATAAATTTTAGTTTTTAGGCCTATAATAATAACATTTACACCAAACTTACTATAAATTTTTTAACAATTAATTGAGTTCTTTAACTCAAAACAACTAAAACTATATTGTAACAATTTAATTTGATAAAAATAAGTCTTCTTTTATTAGATTTTTTAATGATAATATATAATTTGTCAACGATATCTTATCAATACTTTATAATTTAATGACAACTTTCTCATCATGATTTTTAAAAAGTACATAAATTAAAATTTTAACTTGAAATATAACTTTATAATTAGAAATACAGTATAATGAGTTAACTAAATAATCGAACCAAAAAAATCGGTTAACCAATTACCGGTTAACAGTCTATTTTGTTTTAGTTTCACAAAATCCTCGAACCGATATATTCAATTAACCATACAAAAGTCATTTTCGTTTCGATTAACCGTCCATGAACACCCTCACCGGAGACGAACATTGTGATAAAAACATAAAAGCATTATGAGTTCTATACCTCTTTTCTTTACTTAATTATGGGTCAATAAATGAGTTTTATTCTTATTTTGTTCGATATTCACTTTTAGTCTTTCTAACGGAGATCAATGAATGGATCAAAATGATAAAATATAAGATTATGATAAGTTTTGTGATTATGACCTGTGACTAAGTATAATATATGTTTTTGGTTTATTTTTCTGCTAATCAGTTTTATTTTTAACATTTCTAAATATCATTTACTTTAATATTTATTATAGTTTTAGCCTTTAGGTTGATATAATTCTATAATTTGATATATAGTCATATTGAAAAGAAATTCCCCTCATTTGTTGTGTTTTTTAAAGGATCTTTTCGTGCTTTACAGAATCTATCAGTCTTTTAAGATTTAGTTTTTCAATAAAAATATATGATACAGTTTATGGTTTATATTTTCTTAATTTTTTTACTTCAAGTTCAAATGACGCACGTATCTCTCCGGTTCGCAAGACATGAACACATGTACCTCGCAGTATATATTTTAATGAATTTTATATCCATTAAACTTTAATAATTAAGACCACGTATAATTCATATATTATTTCAAGGCTCGTCTTAGCAATATCTTAATTTAAAATTTGATCAGATAATAAGATTTACTATTCAATACATTTTACTAATTGAGACTATGTATAATGTAAATTTCATTATTTCATATTGATTTTAGAATAAATAGAATCGAAAACATATAAAAAAGAAAAAATTTTGATTTTTTTTTTCAATTACCTTTTATTTCTAAATAAGTATCATTTCTTTTTCAAAACTCTTACATGCATCTAGGTATTTTTTTTATCACCTATTAATCGATGCACTTCTGAAAATTTGTTGGGAATGTCAAACATAATATGAAATTATCACTTCTAAATTTTTATAAACAAATGATAATAGTTTAGAGCAGCATCACTTGCATCCAAAATCCTATATCATCAGTGTACTTAATCGTTTGTATCGGTATCACTTTAACAAATTAAATACAAAAGGGTCAACTACTAAAAATAGAAATAATTTTATATTTTTAGCATTATAGTAACATTATTGTTTTTTATGATTAATAACATCAACTTTTATATTTTTTTATCATTTATAGCAAAACTTAAAAAACTTGTTGCTATAAATTATGAAAAATACAAAAGTTGTATATCTATATCTATCTATATATATTAATAAAAGAAAATACTTTGTGCCACATGTCATCATATTAGCTCATGAAAATTTCATTTTCCCGCCTAAAAAGCTTCCATATATATCTACTCCAATTTTATTTTTAATTGATTTGTAAACAATTAATTTTAATTACCACCTAATTAAATTTAACCATCATGAAAGTACCATTAAAAAGAAATCTAACCGAATGATTTTAAAAACTTTACGATTTAACCCATAATCTAATTCAAAATGATTTCTTTTGAATTGTACTAAACATGTTGGATTAATTCTTATATATTATACAATTTCAAAGCACGACTAATATAGGTATTGAATAAAAGTTTATCAATAATTATTTAATATATGGTTTAAGGTATATTCATACATTCATAATTTTTTTTGTTTCGTTTTTTTTAAATCATAAATGGATCTATTCTACATCCATTATGTCTATTAAATAATCTATAGATTGAATGTTCATTATGGACTATTTAATAAATATTGTCATCTCATTGATTTAAAAAGAAAATTGTACGGTTATAAAATTAATAATTATATATGTAGTTATCCTAAAATAATAACATAAACGGATTATTATGTAGGAAAACTAATTTTACTAAAATAATAACATAAAAGGATTATCATATACAAATTTTATAATTTTAATGATTATAAAAGTTATAATTATTTTCATTATCATTATTATAATATTTATAGCAATATGTATGATTATATTTATTTTAAAACAATAAATACTTATAAATATACCCATTTATTACATGGGTAGAAAAACTAGTTAGTGATAAAAAAAAAAAATAAACAATGTTGTTGTAAATGATAAAGAATCATAAAGTTGTTATTATTTTTAGTAATTGGTCAAATAAAAAAATAATGTTTGGCGTATATATTATATAAATATTATATTATATCGGTACCCAAAGCCTAGATACGCTCATGAATCCATGGGAGAATAAGAAAATTGACCCTTTTTAATGATGCATGATTAATTAATTAATGACAAATATTCATTTGACTAATTATGAAATTTCCTTAATAACTTGCAAATCTTTAATGGCAGAGATTGAGATTGAGATTGAGATTGAGAGAGGGTGGTTAATTGGTTGTATGGTTTCGTGATTACCGTGACAAAGTGGCTGGAAGAAGAGATTGATTGGTTGGACAACACATCTTGTGTTCGTATGTATAATTGCTCTCTCTCTCTCTCTCTCTCTCTCTCTCTCTCTCTCTCTCTCTCTCCTCTCTCTCTCTCTCTCTCTCTCTCTCTCTCTCTCTCTCTCTCTCTTCTCTCTCCTCTCTCTCTCTCTCTCTCTCTCTCTCTCTCTCTCTCTCTCTCTCTCTCTCTCTCTCTCTCAATTGCCAAACCTAGACTTTATAAAATACTGTAGAACTAATATCGTCCATAAATTAGATTAATCTAATGATCTTGACTAAAATGATCAAGTGTGAAATTAGTAATAAAAAAAAAGATTTGTATTATTGATATTTGTTAGTGTATGGTATGTACTGATTTTTTTTTTTTTTTAAAAAGTGTTTTTAACCCTGGTTTATTATTAAAAAACCTGGGCCAAAAAGGGAGCTTCTAGTAATTATAATGGGGGTTAGAGACTTTCAAACCCTGTTGCTTATGAAGGAACCGGGGTTAAATACCCTTCTACCCCGGTTAAAAAACTGGGGTCTATGTCCTACGTCAACTACCTCCCCCCCTTCTACCCCGGTTAAAAAACCGGGGTCTATTACGAAAAAAACCGGGGTAAAAGACTGTTTTTGTACTAGTGACTGCATCATGACTGATTTTATAAAACACGTAAGGGTCACACCGATTGGCACAACTGAGCAGATGCAATCAAACTATTGAATAAATGATATTGGATATTGTTTATGACACAAAATGATCATTAATTATGGTCAAATTAATGAGTGATTAATTATTTCTCATAGTACGAAAACTAAAAGTGTAATATTAGATATTGTAGTAATTTAGTCATTAGATGATAATTAAATAATTATCTAGTCTTTTATTTATATTAGTATTATCATCTAATTATTATCTAATTAGATGGATAATTATAAACAAACAAATAGAGATAATTATAAATAATTATTTATTAATTTATATATTATCAGATAATATATAAAAGATAAATATTATTTAATATATATATATGTATATATATATAATTATATAAATTTTAAATAAGTAAGATAAATATTAAAATACATATTATATTATTATATTAGAGTTTAATTAAATGCATTTAAATCGAAACAATAAATTAAAAGTGTTTAGTTATTAATATTTAAACATTTGCGACTAAATATATGTATATATGTTTTGGTTTTATAAAATTAAAGCGGAAGACTTTATTAGTTTTATAAATTCACAAATTGATTTAAATGTTATTCGGTTCGATAATTAAACGATTAATTGTAATATGGAAATCGAAATAATCAAACTAAGTTTATTGATGACTTCGTCGTCAAAGGGTTTAATATCCTACTTGTTTTCAATTCATATGAGTTATTGAACCCGAGTATGAGTCGATTAACTATGTTGGTTCGTTTCCGTTTTCTGGTAATTTGTCGTTTAAATTAAATCGGTTTTAACTAAAAGGTAAGTTTTAATGTTGACTAAAATTAATGTCATTATTTTTGTTATAGTTAGAATCGGTCTTGTCATGTTTTTTAACATTTGACCTAATAAAATTTGATGGTAATTTTAACTTATAAACTAGACATAATATATGCATTTAATATTAAATTCCATAAAAGGCATTATAAAATTAAAAGAATTTTAATTTTAAGGATTCTATTTTTAAATTGATAAAATTGTGACTTTGAGTTTCATGTTTGGTCATTGTTTAATGTTTTGAGATTTAATCTCGACATTAACGTTTTAGTAGAAATCGTTTAAAACTATAAAAGAAATTTTGGTGTTATTTAAAGATGATCTCTTTTTTTAACATATTTCAAAAGACATATTTTATTGGTAAATTGACATTTTATATAAAGTTTATTTAATTTTTGAGAAGTGTTTCAATTGAATAATAGTTAATTGATAATTATTTAATGAAAGTTTAAATCATTTATTAATATTATTTGAAAATAATAACTATATTTATTATAGGTGGTTTAATAAAAGTTTCTTTAAATAGTAAATTTTAAGTTTCAAATGTGTTTGAATTGTTAATTGGATATCTTAAGACAATAATAGTTATGAAACCAAAGATAATGTAAAGATGGACTTAAATTTAAAAATTTTCGAGAAAAAGTTTTTAGTTTTGGAAAGTTTTCTTAACTTTCGAGTTTACAAACCTTATTTAATTTAAAAATGATATTAGACATGCTTACTCTAATTAATTCTAAATTAATTGGTTTTTTGGAATAATTTTCATGGCAAGATGAAAATAAATTCTAGATTACTTATTTGTTTTACTGCTTTATTTACGTTTGTGACATTGCCGAGCCTTGAGGCCCCTTTGTATTTGATGGTTATTTATTTAATCTTAATGTTTGCTATTTTATTATCGGTTACTTTGGGAAGGCCTGCATGCTATTTTATGTGAACTCTTGACAAAGTTATCCATCAAGAAAGAAGGTCGTCATGAATGACGCTCAGAGACATAATCGGATGCTGAGGCTAATGAGAGCTGAAAGAGTTCAACTTGTGTGTTGATTTTGTCACTACAACAAAATGAACCTAAAGCAACATGGGAAAAGTGTTGTGTTAGGCCTTAAAAGCAAGGTTGTCAAGATCGAGATCTTACCTAGGATCGTTTTTGTCATTGCAAGATCGGGATCGTAGGATCGGATCGGGATCGTAAGATCCTACCGAAATTAAATATTATATATCACAGTATTGTATTATAAATAAAAGAGAGTCATTTCCTACCCATTCTTTCAAGGCACGTATATAGTGCCGCTTTGATGAAACAAGAATCACAGTCATGAACAGGACTATATTAGTACATTGGATTCAAAAAATATGCGGCTAGATGAAGGGGCCTAACGATCCTACGATCCTACTAACGATTCTACGAAAACAAACTATATATAGGATCGGATCGTTGTACGATCTTACGATCTTACTAACGTTCCTACGATCTTGCTTACGATCCTACCCAAAATCGATCCTACTAGCGATCCTGATCGAATCCACTTGTAGGATCGTACGATCCTACGATTTAAATCGCGATTTTGATAACCTTGCTTAAAGTGTTGTTATAGGCCTAATGCGACACTTTATGTAATGTCACCTTAGCCAACGTCGCCTTAGGTCTAAAGCGACACTTTCACTAGATAATGCAACACTTTTCAAAAGTGTTGCCATTATTTTATAAATGCAACACTTTTTATATTCTAAAGCAACATTTTTTAATGTGTTGCCATTATTTTATAAATGCAACATTTTTTTAAATGCAATACTTTTTATACTTTAAATTAAGCAACACAATTAATTTATTGTTACCAACTTAAAGCAACACTTTACTTATCAAATGCAACACTTATCAAATGTTGTAATTATATAAATGCGACACCATTATCAATCTATTGCAACACTTTGTTATTGATTTAAATTACATAAATGCAATATTTTCTAGACAAAAGAAACACATTCATTATTTTTTAAATTTAATGCAAATACAAATATTTATTTAATTGCTTCGTGATAATTTTTCTACTTACAATTCAATTTAATATAAATAATATCATTTCATAACATATCGATCAAAAAGTATTTCAAGTATATAAATGTCTATAACCAAAATAAAGATCATCAAATGTATAAGCGATACAACAAAAAAGTAAATAACAATCTTGGGAATGCATATTCAATTCCTCTTCTTGTAATTTCTTTCATACGAAACCGAAGCTTATCATTCACAACTCTCCTTCTATCGATCACTCTTCACAAAAAATCTGCCCAGAGTAGCAATCAACTTTCCTGAAACTGCATAATATGGCAACAAACTTTCAAATTAAGTCGGTTTTCGATGAAACTTTCACAACACATTAAAAATCTTCTAAAAACAACATTTCTATAAAAATATTACACTTCCCACAGTAAATTTTTATTTTTACTCGTTAAACTACAATTCTTTACATAAAATAGCAATAAACTTTCGTTTGACGTCCAATTTTAACGATACTTTTTTGTAAAAAGTCTAAAATCCTTAGAAAAGACCAAATATATAAACATTCTTCATCATTCATTGATATTTCATACTTTTGGGCATTAAAGTACCAAAAGTTTGTTTAAAAAGCAATGAACTTTCATGTGATGTCGGATTTCGATGATTCTTTTTGCAACACATCCTAAATCCTTTAAAGACATCAAACTTATATAAATATTTCATCATTTATTGCTATTTCGTGATTTGGTATATTAAAATCTCATTTATTTAATATTTGACTTTTAAAAGCCAAATATGATACTTTTGTTAACTTCATCAATTTTGAAAACTCTATTTACGTATTTTAATCATATTTAAAGTTTAGAATTACCTGAGAATAGAGAGTGTTACAGCAGTGCTCGAATCCTTCCATAAACCAAGAATAGAAATTTGTATGTCTTGTAATTTGACAACAAAACTATACATAAAGTAGTAGCAAAACAATAGGAAAGAGAGCGTTAGACCAGCATAATAATGGCATAAAAGTTGCATGAAAAAATGTTTGAAGATAAAGATCACAAAATAACATCAAATAGACACAAGAAACTTCATATAATCACTCCAAGAAAAACACTCATTTTCATCCCTATTACCAAGTCAAATTACAACATGGTCATATAAATGGATTGAAATTGCAATCTTTAGCTGTGAGGAGTTAATACCAAATTAGAAAAAGATAAATCGATACCAAAATCCATAGACAAGTCCCTCAAACTGCAACTACTTATAAAACAATTATGAACTTAAACTGCGGCTATATATAAGTTTCTGGTTTTTCACAAAAAAAGCTGCCAAGAATAGCAATCAACTTTGCTGAAATTGCATAAATGACAACAAACTTTCAAAGAAACCTGCTGATTCATGCTAATGCTGAAAATAAGGAAAGGATTAATAATACATATGGAACAACAAATGTTAATTGGTACAACAACACATATAAAATACCTAATCATTAATAAAAGAATCAATTAATAGTAAAAGAATTACGCACTCTTATCGTTAAGTAATACAAAACAAATTAATATTAAAAATTAAAAGATTAACCAGTTCTAGATTAATGAAAATTTATGCAAAATCCATTTGCCAAACAGACGGAAAATAAATAATTTTAATTTGACCATCATAAACATTCAATTACTCAAAGAGGGAGAGAAAGAAAGAAACTTATGAAATATCGCAGTAACAGAATGAAAGAAACTTACTTAAAAAACTCTCTTAGTCAAGATTATGTTTGAATAGAACCTAAATCTAGACTGTTTCTAAAGATTTTCTTTCAAACCAATACCCAAATCAAAAAACATTGTTTGCTATGTGCTGAATATTAACATCTAAATAACTGATTATGATGGACAAGTAATCAATATTGATCCAAATTACAACTAACTTGATTCCATGATCTCCAACATCAATAACTACTAAACTTTGGACAATTCCTTATGTTTTGTGCTGTAACTTTTTGGTCCTACAAGGAGAGAAGACTATGGACCTATAGTGGAGGAGGCAACAGTGTAGACTCTGTCAAAGAAAAACTAGTTGCATCATATAATTTATATGATGCAAGTTCAAACACAATTGCGAGCTTTTATTAGCACTAGGAGGCCAATCTAGTTGGCATTGCTCAACACTTCTTTTGTCAATTTTCTATTTTTCATTGATGATCAAGATGTGATTAAATATAATCATAATTTTGTAATTAAAACGATGTTTCTATTGTCTTCAATGTTGTATAACATTTTTTATATTTTAGATGCCTTTTAAACCATTCCACCCGTTATTAATAAAATTTAACCTAATTTATCCGTTGACATGATTAGATTGAAATTGCCAAATCTTGCAAACCATGGACTCAAAGATCATCAAATTAAGACAAACCAAGGATCAGTGTTCTGAAAGAGTTAATTAAAAAGCCAATTAGGATTATCAACAAAACCAGATTTTTACTAAATACAGAAGTAGAATCGTAACTTGTAGAATCTATATTCAAGTTTATCTTTTATAAAATACCAATTCATATTATTTCATAAACCTTATACTTAGTTCAAAACACATATACATTATATTTATAACTATAACCATTACAAAAAATCATTCTTCATTCAAAATTCGTAAGTCAATTACATATAAATCCAACCCTTTGCATATACATCAATTTATACAATGACCATATAAATTAGTACATAAAACATTTTATGTTTCAACAAAATTTATACATCATATATAATCAAAATACTTATACATTCGCAACAAAATGAAACTAAAACATATATAAATCCAACCCTTTGTATATACATCAATTAGAACAATAACCATATAAATTAGTACACAAAACATTTTATGTTTCAACAAAATTTATACATCAAAATACACAATCATTTAAACCAACAATTACTGAAAAATACACATCAAATCGGAAAAAAAATATTGTTGAAACAATACACTTCAAAAATACACATCAAATCGAAAAAAGTATTGTGGGTTTGAAAAATATTTTGTAAAGAAATACACATCATTATAAATTGATGAAACATATATATCATCCAACAAAAAAAAGGATGACAAAATCAAGATTTTGTAAAGAAAAATTGATACCTTTAATCAGCTAGGGTTCGGGAGGGACGGCGGTGGCGCAAATGGTTGCTAGGGTTAGGGGGAGACGGCGGACGGCCACAGGTTAAGGGAGACGGGGAACGGCCGTAGGAAGTGAGGGAAGAGAGGAAGGTCGGCGGCGCCATGGGGAGTCGGAGAGAGAGGACGGCCGCATGTCGGCGGCAGCGACGGCAGGTGGGCGGACGGCCGACGACGGCACTGGTAGGGTTTCGCAAATGGTGAGAGGAGAGGGACAGTTTTGGTTTTCTTTGAATGGGTTAATAGGTGAATAAGGTTTATAATTAGTCCTCCCTTGCAACTTATCAGATCAGTAATAATAAGCTGATTTCAACACTTATCACTTGAAAAAAAACGCACTTATTACCCGTTTTCACTTATTGAACACTTATTAGCAAAAAAAACCAAAAACCATATTAAGAACACCTAAATTATTTTGAACACTTATTAACAACACCTAAATTATTTTGTGATATATAAATGTATTTCATTAATATAAATGAAAATTATTTATTTTTTTAATTTAAAATTAAAATTCGGTTTTCGGTTTGGTTTGGTCTGAAAAAGAAAAAACCGATCTTCAAACCAAAAACCATATTAAGAAATTCGGTTTGGGACCAAACCAAACAGAAAACCATTTAATAAAATTTGGTTTGGGTAGCTTCATAGGGAATTGTAGGATTCGAATTCGATGCGGTTTGGTTTTCGATTTCTTCGAGTCCAAACCAAATACTGCACACCCCTACTATCAAATCTTGTATTTTATTAATCTTAACAAATCAGACATTGAACTTTTGTGTGTATTTTTTAATCAAAATTACAAAACAAGAAAAAATAGTATAGTCAACACTTAAAAACATGTCATATTTTTTTCATTATAAATGCAACACTCTAAAAATGTGTTGCATTTTTTTTCATTATAAATGCAACACTCTAAAAATGTGTTGCATTTTTTATTGAAATATGCAACACTTTAAACAAATGTTACAATTTATACACACTTTAGAAAATTGTTGCATTTTTTTTTAGTAAAAATGGCAACAATGCAACACTTATTGTAAATGTGTTGCTTTAGAGCGAACTTAAATAATAAAACAACAATTTTTAAATGTGTTGCATCAAAAGTGTTGCACTAGCTTTGATTTGTAGTAGTGTGTCCGTTAGGTTTTGGCCTAATTGGATTGTCCGTATGGCTCTTGGAAACCAATTTAGTTTCGGCAAGACAATGTCACCATGTGGTTGTATGTGTTTATTTCTTTATGCTTTATATATATATATATATATATATATATATATATATATATATATATATATATATATATATATATATATATATATATATATATATATATATATATATATATATATATATATATATATAGATTTGAGTTCAAATGAGTACCACTAGGTTTGCGGAGTACCGGAGGTACCTCGCTTAAAATCATTTTTTTTGAAAATTTTTTTCATAATCATGTTTAAATTAATAATATAAGACTACTTGCAAAAAATTACACATAAACACACACTATAACTATGTGAAACGTGCAAGTTCACATGAACTGCACTGTTGTGAATGTATGTTCACAGCTAAGCATGTTCACATGAATTTTTCCACGTTCACATGGCTTTTAAGAGGCTACGAAGTGTGAATGCGTGTATTTCTTTTACAAATATGCTTATATTATTTGTATCTAAATGAATATGAAAAAAAATTTTTAAAAAAAAACTTTTTTTCGGAGCATGTTCACATCTTAAACCCGTGTGTTCACAGGTACTCACGGTACTCTGCATTTTTAAGGTACTCACACGAACCATATTCAATATATATATATATATATATATATATATATATATATACATATATATATATATATATACACACACACATATATATATATATATATATATATATATATATATATATATATATATATATATATATATATATATATATATATATATATATATATATATATATATAGGTTGAGGTTCAATGGAGAACCTTATGCATCGGGAACCAAATGGGAACCAAAAATGCATTGCTTGTTTACAAATGATGCAATAAGGGTAATATTGGAATACTTTATTTGAAAAAATTAATTATTCTTTTAATTAATAGATTAGGATTAAAATAGGAAACTAAATCAATCTCATTAACCATTCTCCAATATTATTCCCTCTCTTTCTCTCTCTCTCTCTCTCTCTCTCTCTCTCTCTCTCTCTCACACACACACACACACAATCGACCGACGAGTTTGAGAAGACGATGATGAGATGAAGATGAAAATGATGCATCACGTTGAACTCATGAACCTATGAACGTATACGATGTGAAGAAGACGAATACGAAGATGCACAGTATGAACACGATGATGCATAACCTGGTGCTCCATATGAACACGATGATGCATAACCCGGGAAAGATAAATACGAAGATGCACAGTCAATGAAGATGATGAAGCATCATGTTGGATTTTTGTTCAATTGGAATTTTTTAATTTTAGAAGTGCATTTTATAAATTTATTAGCATTTTTATTGAATTAAATATTCAATCAATATAAATTTAATTTTGAGTTGACTTGATATATTATTTTTTCCGAAAATACCCTTATGCACATCTAATATGTAAATCGTGCATCATAATGCGTTCACAAATTTCATCTTTATTACCCATTTGCCATTGTAATCTTAGCCATTCATAATCTATATCTAACGGTGTATATGGGTTCCTAAGTTGCACGATGCACACAGGTGCCCCATAGAACCTAACCCTATACATATACACATATATATATATATATATATATATATATATATATATATATATATATATATATATATATATATATATATATATGTGTGTGTGTGTGTGTGTGTGTGTGTGTGTGTGTGTGTGTGTGTGGTTGCGGTGATAAAGTAGATAAGTAAATAAAATCAAAACTACAATCAACTTTGAAGGAAATTTAAATGAGAAACTTTAATTATTTTGTCAAATGTTAAATATGACATTTTATGAAATTAGTTATTCAAATAAAAGGATATTTATATTAAAATGTCATATGATCAAAGAGTTGAAAGATTTTTTAAAACTGGTACATTAACGAGACTATTTACCAGAATAAGTGGTGTCTAGGATAGTCACGCTCAGACTGTGGTTGTTGGAACTCCCGAAAAGTTTATAACCGAAAGAATCCTGTCCGCCGTCTGATCTGACTGGCCACTAGTTCTTAGTAAGAGACTGGTTATAAACCCAAATTAAATTCTGACACAACACGCTGTCCATATAGTGGCACTCACGGTGACCGGTCGTCGTAAGTAGTTTCAGACTTCGTTGGGTGCTTACGCCGCAAACTCGGAAAGCTGTGAGGTGACCATTGCGGATTTTAAGTGAGACTTGAGCCAGTGACATGCAGTTGTTATATGGTGTGTCTCAGTGGTAATTTCCAGCGAGACTGTGGCCCAAGGTGTGGATGAGATTAAATATGATCAATTTAAGAAATTGAAAATCTTATAAGATCTAACAGTTGCAAGGGAATTTTAATTGGTAATAAGTTGTCTACCTAAGTAACTTAGTCATGTAGGTTTAGCATCTGTTTGGTACATGAATAAGTAAAAAGGTTCTTAGGATTAATAAATCATATTCTAAATTTTGGGTTATTGATTTATTAATGGTTAATCAAATACTAATTTTGGAAAATGTTTTTAGATGATTGGAAGAGGTAGAAGCAGTTTTAATAAAAATAACAACAATGACAACAAACAATAATGATAATGTCAATTTGTCTCCTGCATCTCCTCCCATTGCTAATCCTCCTCAAGTGCACGACACTGCTACTCTGAGGTCCATTCTAGACAAAGAAAAACTCAGAGGAAATGATTTTCTGGATTGGAAACGAAATCTGATGATTGTTCTAAGGGGCTATTTGTTTGCATCTTCCATTAAAGTGCTGTCTGGATTTAATGAGCTATCTAGATTAAGTAATGCTGACTAGAGAAATAACTGAATAAATAATTATTGTTTGATTGTTTCGTTGACTTAACAGTTTGAATGAAATAAGAAATTTTATTGTAACTTTTTAAAGAAATTATAAAGTATAAATTATTATAATTTATAGTTTGATCAAACTTGTAATTCATTTTAATAAGTATTTTTAATAAATTAAAATTCTAACTTTTATTATGATTATAGTAATCTAAAAATATAAATTTTACACGAACACAGCAACGTGTGGTTCTCACAAATCTTGTTATTCTACATATATCAAACAAACCTAGAGAAAAAAAAAAAAGAACCTACCTGAAGCACAGCATCGGGAAAAAGCAGTAGCAAGTGACCTGAAAAGAGAATCGGCATGAAGACCATGAAGGTGAAGCAGAGGTCTTTCAAAAGTCCAGCATGAAGAAGAAGAAAAACTGGAGATCTTCTTTACTGGGAAAATATGTGCTTTCTTGGTAGATTAACTTTATCGGGAGAGAAGAAAGGGGGTTATTTTTGGAAGAGTAATAACTTAATGGGGAATACAAAGGTTAGTTGGCTTATTGAAACAACTGACAGAAATTTTCTACTGATTTAAATAAGTTGCAATCAAACATTTCTTAAATTTAAGGGGATGATCGGTTTTTTTAATTAAGCCCAATAAGTTGATTTGAAACACACCCTAAGAATGGAGCGAAAGTCGTATGTTCTGGGGCACTAGAACCTGCTCATGCAGAGACTGCTACAATTGAGGAGAGAAATTTTCTACAAGAAGCACTCTGAGGATGCGTTCGATGTTGCCTGTCTAATGCTAGCGACGATGACATCTAAGTTGCAGACTAACCTTATGGATGTCCCAAATTACCAGATTTATCGCCAGCTAAAGGATATGTTCCAGACTCAGGCTCGGACTGAGATTTATTACGACTAGGGCTCTGAACTCCTGCAAAATGGTAGAAGGAACAACTGTCGGACCCCATGTGCTGAAGATGAAGGGTTATCTGGATCATTTTAGTAGACTTGGGCATATCGTGACACAATGATTCTCAATTCCTTATCGAAGGACTTTAAGCAATTTGTAGTTAATTACAATATGCATAATATGGAGAAGACGATCAGTGAGCTGCATCAGATGCTTCAGACTGATGAAGAGAGCACGAGTCTGAAGCCTTCTGAAAAGCCTAAGGATATGCTAATAGTGAGAATGGGGAGGATTAAGAATAGAGGAAAAGGAAAGGGACGAAAAGGAAAGCAAGTTCCCAAGCCAGAGGCTAAAGCAAAATGGTAGCCAAAGCTTAAGAAGTCAAACCGAAGGATGACAATTGCTTTGAGTACCAGGAAACTGGGCACTGGAAAGGGAATTGTCCCAAGTACTTGGAAAACGTCAGGGTTGACCGCACTAAGACTTCGTGTATCTGAATCATTCACTTCTATTGTTCTTAGATGTGTGATAGCCAGTTGAACAAAGTTTTATGCATAATGTCTGCAATGACTTAAATGAATTGAAAAGAGATGACAAGATCAGTGGGAGCATAGAGACATCTTAGAGAATACTCTGCTGGACACTATTTTGTTCATGTCGTTAACAGTTTATCATGGTGTAGTAAACAATCTTGTATTTGAATTTCTTGCAAGTATTTTTGGGATAAAATAAAGAAATTTTTGAAGTTGAAAACTTATTGCTTGAATTGTTGTTTAAAATTACTAAGCCATGGCTATAGACTATTGATTCAAGTGTAACTTGAATAGTAACTTGTCAATAGAGATTGGATAAGCTAGTAGTCAAATTCAGATAAAGAGGGTTACTATGTTGTTGTACTGTCGAAATTGTTTAAGTGTTCAAGAGAAGTTTCATCGAACTTGTTAATTTTTGAAAGCTAGTTCAAGAGATTATATGAGTTGGACATTCAACCGTGATTATATAGATGAAACTAATAAACTACAGAATTAAATGTAAATGAGTTACACGGAGCTTAATTCAATTAACGTGTCGGAAACAGTTAAAGACTTGATAAGTCAGGAACGTTGAGGCAAGAAATAATCACATTTTATAAGATTACATGTGAAATATATACAACTTGTGTGATGGTTAGTCAAGTAATAGCCTTTGACTTGTTTAAACACTCGTCGGCAAACTTGAAGGAACATCACAATGAAATGTTGTAGATAACCTGGTTCTGGTGGTTATGAATACATATCACAAATCTTGAACACAAAGTTATTAAATTAAGATATGTTGTTAAGATATAGATAAACCGCATACTGTCGGTCTCAAGACTAAACATTTAAATGTATCACTAGTATCATTTAATCTGAATTATTATAGCTTCCAAATTTTAATCTCAGTGCCTTTATGAGTGATTTACCAATTCCTATGAAGATAACGGATATAAATTTGAAAGGAGATTAAGAATGGATCTGAGTAATATTACAATAAATTGTAATAAAGGACTAGTAAAATTTTCAAAGATAAACGGTAATGAAGTTAAATCAGTTAACTATAGAAACACTCCAATAAGATCATGTCTGAAATTAATTTTTCGGTAGGTCATATTACCGTTACATTTGATAAAGGAACAATAGCATTGAATTGATGGAAAATCATGTTGTGTTTATTGAGATAAATGAGATCAACATTATATATTTAATGTTGTTCTATTTTGCATGTTTTACAAATCCGAGAATAAATTTGAAGTTATTCTAAAATTATTTCATAGCTTCTTGTTGTCGTGGTAACCACAACGATACTTAAAAGGCTACTATGAGATTTGGTTGTATTCACGGATGATAAATATGACAAAGGTTGAACTAAATTCAAAGGTATTTGTTGCGAACAAATATTGGACAGACCCACCAATTGAGACCACTTTGTGGATCATAGTCATGAGTCGTCTCAAAAAAGTAATCCTTAGTACCTGAGATGTCTACGAACTTCAGTGTGGGTGCCGTTGTACGCGAGGCCTAACCTAACGTCATCCGTAACTGGGTGATCATAACGGTTTGAGTTCAGATTCAGTGGGAGCCGTGCTAGAGGCCTAGATAGTCAATATGAGATTTACGCCTTCTTTTAACTAAGAAGAGATATTTCTGGGCCACTCGGCGATCAATACTTGAAGGAAATGCATGGTCGTGCTCGGACAGAACTGATGTGTTCTACTCTATCTATTACAGTTCAGTATAAGATCAGGGAGTGGAGAAATATAACCGTGTTTACTACAGTTGATCTAATCAATGCCTAGCTTTCATATTGAAATATCACGATGCATGGGATATAACTCAAGTTTCTTTTTGGAATTCCATTTCAACAAGAATGTCCGAATGGGAGTAAGAGTTTATATGACATTGGTTGCCTAAAGTGTCTATCCACCAAAATAATTATACCATAAAAAAGAAAACTTTATACTTTTTAAAATGAGACCGGACATGATATAGTTTTTTCGAAAATTTTTTACGTGTTTATTGTTTGTAAAAAATATTTTCACCCAGATTGTCATTGAATGTATCATATCGAGATAATTCAATGTCGAGGTAACAAGTTATATTAGATATTCAACATTGCATATCATATGTGATTACTATTGTGTTTCATATATAACATATATATATATATATATATATATATATATATATATATATATATATATATATATATATATATATAACATTAAATATTTAAACAATGTGATTACTGTTATACCTCATAATTTGAGAGATTTGATATTAAAATTTAATGTTATATTTTATAGATCGATTGGATCATTTATGATGTATTTTTTTCAACAAAATTTTACGTGTTATATATATTTATAAAAAAAATTACCCACATGTATATTCAATATACGATAGCAGAATATTGAACGTCAAAGTAATATTATATATCATATATTCAGCACTACATATACATTCAAAATTAAATATTTAAACAATATGATTACTATTGTAGTTTATCATTCGAGATTTGATATAAATATTTAATGTTTATATATATATATATATATATATATATATATATATATATATATATATATATATATATATATATATAAAGTTATGTGAAAACCCGATCTTACGAAGGAGTCTTAGCGGCTAGATCCCAAATTTGCATACACGGTATCAATCATAACTAAGATTAATTAAGTTGTGGACTATGTTACAGTACAACTGTTAAGTTTAAGTAAATTACAGTTTCAAAACAAACATATAAAGGGTACAAGCTAGTCTTGTTACATAATATCCATACAATATAATACTTCTACCCAAACCACCACAATTTATGTATTCAACTTCATCCTTGGTAAACATTTAGTTGCATTGAGCTTGAACAACCAGCTTGGATCATTGTTATTGTCAAGAACAAGTAGTTAAGTGCTTAAAACATGTTTTAGTGAGTTTTTGTATTTCTAAATTCCGAATCCTTTTGGTTGATGTTTGTTAGGGGTTTGGTAATTGGAATCAAGATGGAAGTTGTAATCGAAACATTCAAGTTTTTCTTGAAATGAATTTGAGAAAGGTGAATACAATGTCGTATATATTGCTAGCGGATATGTGGTTTCTTTCTTGTAATTATTATTGATGTTTTTTGTGTCTAAAAGACCGGCCAACTCTATTTGCATGGTGACAATTGTTTGTAAACCATGTTGGAAAAAAGTGTGAATTTTTCAAAGGAAAAAGTGTATTTTCCATGTTTTTGGACCAAATATAATTATATATAGTTGTGAGATATATAATTAATATTTTATGGGTGTGTATTCTCCTTGAAGAGAGGATTACAACGATATAAAGAACGTCCAAAACGGAGCTAAGATGAATGAGATATCGATTCTCAAAGATTGGTGTTTGATGTGGGAAAATGCAAGTTAAAAGTGTGAAAACTTGTCCCACAGAGGAAGATGGACCAAACCATGAGTGGTTTATAATGAGGAGCCTTGACAAGCATGACAAGTTACTCCAAGACAAAACTTGGGTCCAAGCAATAGCAAATCATTAAACTTGTGTGCACTCGCATCTGCCTCGTACTTTGTATAAGGTATTTTTTTTTGTGCGAGCCTCGTTCGTGTCTTGAACGAATCTAGACAATTCTAGAGCCGTTACAGAAATGGTTTAATGATAGAATTATTATATTTAATTATTAATAAAAAATATTTTTTTATTACAATTAAATATAGTTAATTTGTTTTTACAACTCATGGTTTAATGATAGAATTATTATATTTAATTATTAATAAAAAAATGGTTTTTTATTATTATTACAATTGAATATAATTAAGTTGTTGTTACAACTCATCTCCTATAAAAGGGATGGAGATGCAAACACCAAAATACACATTTTGATATACTTGAAACACTTGGAAAACACTTTGTATTCTTGAAACTTTTTGCACTTTAACGGCAAGACGTTGCTACTTCCAAGAACGAAGAACACCTTCAATTCACGTGATTTTTCAGGCAAGTTGGTTACCTCCGGCAGTACACGCTGCTTTGGCTGTTGTACCCTGGGAAACAGACTTCGAATCTGTTTTAAGGGAATCGTGTCAAACACGAGACTCAGCCTTTATTTTTCCGTATTGTAATTTACTTTTCCGTATTATTATTTCTTTTACTTGTAATTTTAATTTCAGTACTTTATTTATTTCCGTGTATTGTAATTTCATTTCTGAATTGTAATTCGTAATATATTTCTTATATTTTATAATTGGTATCGGGTACAATATCCCTACAATCTTAAAACAGATTTTACAGCCACGATACCGGTTATAAAATTTAGGAATTTTAGAGAAATTGTTTCTTCGATTCAAACAAGTTTTGTTTCGAAGTAAAAGTTTCTATTACATTATTGTTTCGATTCAAACGAGTTTTGTCTCGAAGCAATTGTGTTTCCATTTCATTTAATTATTTCTGTTTCGTTACAAACGAGTTTTGGTTTCGAGACGGATTTAATTTTTGCAACAGCCTTGATTAAGTGTTTAATTTGAACGGCAGATTCGATTATTCACTTTTGGTTTCTTAAACATTGAACGGATGATTCAATTTTAACTTTTAATATATAATTTGTTACTATTCTCGTTCGGGTTACAAGTGTTTGAATGAACGGTTGATTCATTCTTCACTTTGGTGTTATCACTTTGGTGTTAAATTGAACGACAGATTCAATTTTAGTGATAAAATCGGTTATAATAAAAAGATTTAATTTTGTTATAAAGTGATTAAATTGAACGGTTGATTCAAGTTTTGTCAATTGAAGTATTTGACATTGTTTATAATAAAAGATTTAATTTTATTATAAACTGATTAAATTGAACGGTTGATTCATTTTTTCACTTTGATGTTATCACTTTGGTGTTAAATTGAACGACAGATTCAATTTTCAATTTTAGTGATAAAGTTGGTTATAATAAAAGATTTATTTTGTTTCAAAGTGATTAAATTGAACGGTTGATTCAAGTTTGATCAATTAAAGGATTTGACTTTGTTTATAATAAAAGTGTAATTTTATTATAAAGTGGAAAATTTTCTTTATTTAAAATTATAAAGAGTTTATTTTCTTTAGACGTTAAAGAAAAATGGAAGTGTTAGATGGAATTGTGTCACGGCCGATGATTTCAATTTTAACATCTATTGCTAAACCATCGATTAAGAAGATGGTTAATTTGATTGGAGGTCAAAATGAGAATAATTTTGCCAATCATAGTGAGAAATCAGAATTGCTTTCTGATTTAGATCTTGAACCATGCGTGGTTCTTGAAGGCAACGGTGAAGTTGCAAGTGTGATGAATGTGAATATCACCGCTATGGTTTCTGATGTAGAATTGGTAAAATCTGAACCGAATGAA
>JAANYP010002801.1:185000-189347 GCA_020465985.1 Centrapalus pauciflorus | reverse complement strand
TTTCTAAACGGTGATTAGAAGAGGAAATCTACATGGAGCAACCCGAGGGTTTTAGTGCTCCTGGATGTGGAAAGAAAGTTTGTAGGCTTGTTAAGTCATTATATGGCTTGAAGCAAGCTCCCAAACAATGGCATCAAAAGTTTGACCACGTCATGCTAGAATGTGGATTCAAAATTAATGAGTGCGACAAGTGTGTGTACATGAAAGATACAAAACATGGATATGTCATTCTTTGTTTATACGTAGACGATATGCTTATCGTTGGTAGTAACGAAAGAATGATTAATTCAACGAAAGAGATGTTGAAATCCAAATTTGACATGAAAGACATGGGTTTAGCGGAAGTGATTCTTGATATTAAAATCACACGAACCCAAGATAGTCTTGTGTTAAGTCAAACTCATTATGTGGATAAAATTCTTGAGAAATTTAGTAATGGTGATTCTAGTATAGCTAGAACTCCGATTGACACTAGTCAACATCTATCAAAAAGTAGAGGTGAAAGTGTTAATCAACTAGAATACTCAAGAATTATAGGCAGTCTAATGTATCTAATGTCTTGTACCAGACCGGACATAGCATATGCTGTAAGCAGGCTAAGTAGGTACACGAGTAATCCGAGTCGGATTCATTGGAAAAGTGTGATACGAGTACTTCGGTATTTGAGATATACTCGAGAGTACGGACTGCGTTATGAGAGATATCCAGCTGTGATAGAAGGATACAGCGATGCGAATTGGATATCCGATATAAAAGATTCTAGATCTACAAGTGGATATGTATTTACACTTGGGGGTGCTGCTATTTCTTGGAAGTCTTCCAAGCAAACAGTGATAGCTAGATCTACGATGGAATCTGAATTCATCGCATTAGATAAATGTGGTGAAGAAGCCGAATGGTTACGTCAATTTATTGAAGACATACCAAAGTGGCCGAAACCCGTTTCTGCCGTTACTATACATTGTGATAGCCAATCAGCGATTGGTAGAGCGCATAGCATAATGTATAATGGTAAGTCAAGACATATTAGACGTCGGCATAATTCGATACGACAACTACTATCAACAGGTGTTATTACTATTGACTATGTGAAGTCAAAAGATAACATTGCGGATCCGCTTACGAAAGGCCTAAATAGAGAGTTAGTTTTGAAGTCGTCAAAAGGAATGGGACTAAAGCCCATGAATGAATAAATTCATACGAAGGAAACCTTACCTTGTTGACTGGAGATCCCAAGATCTTGGTTCAAAAGGACAACCTATTTGTATGAATAAAGTGTGGTCACTGTTGGGGGTTGTGAAAAACTCCTAGTCCATTCCTATATGATTTCTAGAAGAAAATCATTTTAGTGACAATGAGGTTAAGCATTTTATAATGATTCGGTCGAAATCATTTATGCTTTTAATGATTCGGGAGAAATCACCTATGTGAGAGAGAAGTGGGGTCGCTTCGAGTGGAATTGTAGGGGCACAATTCTTAGTAGCTCTCGCAGATGCAGGCTAGTGTTCCATGACCATAACGGACACGACTATGAGGAGTTAACCTTGTTAGGGAGATTCTTGTGTGAAGTGTATTGTCGTCTTCACAAATGGCAGCTCAGTTCAAAGACATGGAGTTCTACTGACGGCTAGAAGGCTAAGTGCATTTCATAAGGGAAGGTTCAAAGGTTTACACCTACCTATCCTATGCAAGATTTCAACCATTGAAAATTCATTGGAATTTTATGTGTCTTCGATCAATCTCATACATGTGGGGGATGATTGGAATGTGTTTTCGATCGATCTCTCATTCATGTGGGGGATTGTTGGAAAAAAGTGTGAATTTTTCAAAGGAAAAAGTGTATTTTCCATGTTTTTGGACCAAATATAATTATATATAGTTGTGAGATATATAATTAATATTTTATGGGTGTGTATTCTCCTTGAAGAGAGGATTACAACGATATAAAGAACGTCCAAAACGGAGCTAAGATGAATGAGATATCGATGCTCAAAGATTGGTGTTTGATGTGCGAAAATGCAAGTTAAAAGTGTGAAAACTTGTCCCACATAGGAAGATGGACCAAACCATGAGTGGTTTATAATGAGGAGCCTTGACAAGCATGACAAGTTACTCCAAGACAAAACTTGGGTCCAAGCAATAGCAAATCATTAAACTTGTGTGCACTCGCATCTGCCTTGTACTTTGTATAAGGTATTTTTTTTGTGCGAGCCGCGTTCGTGTCTTGAACGAATCTAGACAATTCTAGAGCCGTTACAGAAATGATTTAATGATAGAATTATTATATTTAATTATTAATAAAAAATATTTTTTATTACAATTAAATATAGTTAATTTGTTGTTACAACTCATGGTTTAATGATAGAATTATTATATTTAATTATTAATAAAAAAATGGTTTTTTTATTATTATTACAATTGAATATAATTAAGTTGTTGTTACAACTCATCTCCTATAAAAGGGATGGAGATGCAAACACCAAAATACACATTTTGATATACTTGAAACACTTGGAAAACACTTTGTATTCTTGAAACTTTTTGCACTTTAACGGCAAGACGTTGCTACTTCCAAGAACGAAGAACACCTTCAATTCACGTGATTTTTCAGGCAAGTTGGTTACCTCCGGCAGTACACGCTGCTTTGGCTGTTGTACCCTGGGAAACAGACTTCGAATATGTTTTAAGGGAATCGTGTCAAACACGAGACTCAGCCTTTATTTTTCCGTATTGTAATTTACTTTTCCGTATTATTATTTCTTTTACTTGTAATTTTAATTTCAGTACTTTATTTATTTCCGTGTATTGTAATTTCATTTCTGAATTGTAATTCGTAATATATTTCTTATATTTTATAATTGGTATCGGGTACAATATCCTTACAAACCATACATACCAAAACATCTAAGTTGAGTTTGGTATAGAGAATCGAAAAGAAAAAAAAAATAAAGACAAATTACTATTTGGGAGACTTAAATTGCATGTATATATATAATTCTATATGAACTATCAAGTTGTATCAATGTATAGATTAAATTTCAATTTTTTTAGCAATAGTGAAGAAATTAGTAGCATCTAAAATTAAGAAAAGAGAATTGCAACAATCATATAGTTATTGTATTTTCAAATTTTATTGTAAAAAACCCATTAATTTTATCATCATTTCCTTTCTTTCGATTCTATCTACCAAACGCAACCCTAATGTAATTCAATATTACAACATGAATTTGTTGTGTTGTTGAAAATACCGGATTACATTAAATGTTTTACTATTCCTATAGTAGTTCATTAAAAAACCATACAAAAGTGGTAATGACAACAGTAAAGTAATTAGCATATTTGCTGGGAGTGTTCATAAAAATCTGAATCCGAGCATCCGAAATGAATATATGAAATCCGATCCGAAACTATCCGAAATTTCAGGTGAAAATCGGATATCCTAAATTTCGGATTCGGAGGGTAAAATTTCAAATTTTTGGATATTCGAATATCTGAAAATCCAAAAAAATAGTTTAAATATTACATATCTTTAGTATTGATTATTACATATTATTGAGTGTTTATTATTATTCTAATGTATACTTTTTAGCATTATCTTGATTTGGTAGATTTATTAACTAATATAGTATATATTTTAGTTTTTTTAAACCTTTTTTAGTCGTTTTAAGTAAAATAATATTATATACAATTAGTTTGTGATATATTTATCTTTAATATGTATCTGGATATATGAATTTGTATTTTGGATATTCAAATATTTTATTTATTTTTAAAAAAAAATTTAAAAATATGAATTTTCGGATATTCGGATAGCAAAAATCACTATTCGAAAATTTGGATATCTGATTTTGAACACCCCTTATATATGCTATTATTTCAAATGTTGGCTTTTATTATTGTCTTAATATAATGAAAAAAAAATGCTATTATTTCTAATTTTGTTTTTATGATTGTTTATAAATAATGCTATTATTTCTATAAAAAAATGCGATTCGTTGAAAGAGAATTTGGATATAAATTTTAGATTTCGATACGAAAGTTTTATAAAGTGAATGAGATGTTACGGGAGCAAGTCTCAGGACTCGTGGCAGGACTTAGATATTTATTATTGGTACTTATCTCTAAGAACATTCGGTATACTGAAGCCGAAGCGAAGCGGCCTTGCCACATGGCAAGGAGGGCGGCGGCTACACCACCCCTCCACGTCGGCCCCGTGCAAAAATGAAGCCGCACAGTGACGTTTCCCCGAACGGCCCCTCTCTCAGTCTTCTGTCGTTGTTTATGTTGCTCGACACACAACAGAATATACATATATGTGTGTGTGTCTATATATATATATATATATAT